>WTXE01000037.1:0-178920 GCA_022496225.1 Russula aff. rugulosa BPL654 | reverse complement strand
GGCGCGCGACGAGGCAATCGTTGACTGCGTCGGGCGCCTGCACTACGAGGGTAGAGGCCATCATCGACGTCCGTATCCCCTGCATCTTCGTGGAGGATGCGGTACCTATGAGCTTGAGCGTCCTCAACAATCTATGCATAAAGCTTGCTGCTTACGCGCCATGCGCCTTTCCACCAACGCCCATCTGGACAGCCGACATGCACGAGCCAGGCGTCAGGCTTGAGACTCGTGAGCAGTATATATTTGCCCTCGTCTTCGCGCCCAGACCCAGTAGGCTCAGTTGCTGCAGATGCGGATGGAACGAGGTAAGCTAGAGAGTGAAGCTGTGCGAGCGCAGTGAGGGGTGAGATGTTCTCGTTGTTGGAAGATGAGATGATGCGATGACGAAAATGGGTGGGCGGCGAAGGAGGGGAGAATACGAGGTAGAAAAGAGTCGTATTCACAAGAAAGAAAGAAAATGAAGCGAGGAAAGAAGATGTGTGATAAAGTGTTGTTGTGCGTAGAGTGTTGCAGGCCATCGCCACAAGCGTTGATCGGATGTAAAGAGGATAACGCAATGACGCTAGAATCGTTAGTGTTAGTGTGCCAGTTACAGTACGTGTTGGTGTGTATACACCATAGTGCCACAGCAGGGCCACAGACAGGGGAAATTGGTCTACCAGAGAACAACGGCGTTGCATCCAAGTCATCCAAGTTGGTCCTTGACAGCACACTGGCAACACCTAGAAACATGTCCTGCGATGAGAATATAATAGTAGTCCATGTGCTCTTTTATCCGGTACAGAGGCCATTGGACCAGGCAGTTCCTTGCAAAGCAGAGCAGCAAAACCGTCAAGTTAAGTGCTCAGGTGGTCTGAATCGGGGTTCGTTGTCTTGACCATCAAGGGCATTCGGAACGTTCCGGAAAGCTCACTAGTGCGCCACGTGACCGCGGCGGCGTCTCGGAGTCTCGGACCGGAAGGGCTTACCGACAGTGTGAAAGTGAAAGGGCACTGTCTGTGTGCCGCTCGTTGGATCGCCAAGTCGAAAGGAGGGCGCCGTGGAGCACGATCCTCCCATGGTCACCGCATAGTGCTGTGAAATCCAGGCCGGGTGTTCGAAAGGGCCCATGGTTCGGCCAACTCTGGACATCCAACTCTGGACATACTGTACAGACCCCTATCCTAGGACTCTAGGAGACGGGAAGCAGACTTGACAGCCTGAACCCGAGTACCATCCCTCACAGATTAGGCACCAAGCTACACCGCACAGCGGCTGCGCTTGGTCTAACCAACAGTGGCAGACATCGGAACGCTCTGCATTTGTCGTCTGCAACACTCAACCCTGAGCGTGGCACTGAGTGCCTTCACCCTTTGTGCCAGTGATGTTGTCTGACGATTGTTATTTAATACCACTATATTGCAGTAGTTTCAGTTGGTAGGCTGGTAGCCGCAGAAACCGAAATGCCACCGGCAGTTGGTCATCCGGTCTTGTCGCCTCAAATATTCGTCTCAACGTCCTCCGAGTCTTCCAGTCACTCAGTACTCGTAGGACGAGTACTAGTAGAAAGAGGAAATCAGCCAGTGCTTTGCCATGAGCACTACTACAGCTGCATCATCGGCATGCGTGTCAGCCCGAGTGAGGTTCTCAGGTTCGGCCTTGCGCAGTTGCGGTCCCTTGTACGTCTTCTCAGATAGGCCCCATCTACAGTTCCTCTGGAGTTTTCTTCACCAGCATTGGTCATACATGATATTTTGCGCCTTGCTCATGGGTCCGTCAATCTTTTAGCAGGACGACGAGGAGTCAATCAATCAAGGTTTTGACGCATAACCGACCACGAAAAACTACTGCAGTAGTACGGGTCAAGATAACTACGACAAGGTGAAAGACTCTGGGAGACAAACATATGTATCATACAGTAAATGGCGAGGGCATTGAGGGTAAACCAAGATGGACCATTCGTATGACTAAAAATCAAGCTCGATACAACAGACTAGGGACATCTACGAGGCCATGACTCGCTCACCGTTATTGAATCAACACGACATATAACAATGCGCTGCTATTGATACGTACGACTGATTTAACATGGAATTCCTCATCAGGTTGCGTAGAATAGCCATTGCTAGAGGAAGACCGAGAGATGGGTCGGCCCAGGGCAATTGGCGAGAGTAAGGAAGGTGTTGTCGATTCTGTCGCAGGTTTTTTTCGTCGAGGCGTCTTGAAATGTGAGTGTGGGGGTATAGTTGTATCAGCAATGACAACAGGAGATGAGGTGGGGGAAATGGTGGTAGTGGGGTGACCGGCATCGCATGAAATATTGCCGCCACCTACTGTACGTGGGTGGTCGGGTTACGGTGACTGCCGTCCTCGCACAAAGGATAGGAGGTCGAAGGGCGCAGAGGGTTGTATTTACTAGCGGTGGTGCCATGAAGGGCGACATAAAGACCCCAAATATCGCGGAGGATCTCTTTGAAAGAATTGCTTTCAGCATGGCCAGTCTGCCTTTGAACGACGTCGTTCCACAAAGCACAGAAATCGTGCTGCAGTTCGGGGAGGGTATCGTGAATGTCGAATTTTGATACTGATGGAAGAATGCTTAACGCCTCTCGGGTGAGATCCGGATGATCTTGGAGAAGGCCGTCAATGAAGTGGCGGGTAATGTGGATCAGGTTAGCGAGTAGCACGCTATCGCCATGTGCAAGGTAGCCCTGAAGGACATTCCTGGATATGCCCAACTCGTCTATTGCAAGCATATTCCAACGGTCATTGCGTACTGCATTTGAAATAATGCTAGTAATTATACCCCGCGCAAGCGAAGAAACATTGCCATGTCGCAGGTTACCTAGGGAATGACCTAGTTCGACGGAACTTGCGATTCCACCAAGGTACTTGAACGAAAGGTCGCGAAGAGTCCCTGAAGCCGGGATTGCGAGGCCCGCCGCTTCGATGACCCTCATACAGACGAGCAGCCGCCGTCCTTTGGTGGATTCAGGGACCAGATTAGATGACAACGTACGGTTCCAGAACCCAATAAGCGCCTCTGCCAACCTCTGTTGGTCTGGTTCTTCGAGACGTGGAGGACCATGGACTTTGACAATTTCCGAGCCACAAATCCGGGGATAGCGTCGAAGAACTGCTCCAGGTCATCATCTGACCTAAGCACGTGGAGTGTCCGCTCCAAAATTTCGCTGTTTAAGCGCCGTGCCAGTCCTTGAGCCCTATCTTCAGCGAGTTTCCGCAAGTTCCAACCACGATAACAGTTTTTTTGGCCCTGGGGGGTGTCCTTGCGAGTGCGAATGAGCGATGTGGTGAAATAGAGAAGTCGGGAGGTTCCTTGGACAACGTAACCGTAAACGATGGCGAAGATGGGGGAAAGTGGTGTAGAACATGGAAAGCCGGGTCGAAGTACGGGCGAGACAGTGAAAAAAACATACGCCATAAAAACAAGTATGTACCCGGCTAGCCCGATCGTCCAGACGGCCATAGTGTCGAGATACAGCCAAAAACCGGCTAAAAAAAGGCATATGGCAATATGTACCAGACAGGTAAGGACCTGAATAAAATGGGAGAAATTGAACCCTTTCCGTCCGTCATCAAAAAACATTTGTAACCGAGCTTGCTCGGGTAAACTATAGCGGGGCGAAGTGATCATGGACTTTGGCCGTGCCCACCGCGGTAGCGATAATGCCATCGTAGCGCAGAAAATGCTAGTGAACAAGCTCCAGAACCACAGCGAGCTGACTGCGGTGAGATAAACATTTACTGTGGGTTGGGGTAGTGGCTGGTTTTCGCTGTTCTTTTGAAAGTCGCCGAGATTCGGATTCAACGGCACAGTCAACGACGAAACTGCGGCGGAGAACAAACCACACTATCGCTTCCGAGTTGGTCGGCGACGTCGACCGTGGCAGAAACCAATCAAGGACTCACAAAGATGAGGATCTGATCTGCATCCGCTTTCCAGAGGTCGTATTTCCTCCAGTGAAGTTTCTCTGCGCTCTGTATGTACAATGCGAAGAGAGGGTTTGAAGTGTCAGAACTTGAAAAGTGGGACAGTCGTTGAGAAGTTTGATCTTGTCCAGGCTGAGGAGGATCGCAGTGGCCGTCTACAGCCAGTGCATGACAATGACGACAGGTCGGTTTGACGAGGATAAGGTCACGTGATGTAATGCATACCTATAGGACCTTCGTGCTTGATTCGGCCCGGGATGTCATCAGAAGGGCGCACTGCCAGTGGGAGCAGAGACATTGAGAGGTGTAGTTGGGTGTTGGGTGTTGGGTGAGGGATGTGAATGGACATGCCGAAAATCCTCTGTTAAAGGCTCCAGTCGCGTTGCAATCCGCAACAGGAGCGGTGAAAGAAATGCCATGATAATGATCCGAAAGGACAGAGCGTCGACACTAGACCAACAATGGGCGTAATTGTCGCCCAGTCAAGGGTGTACGAAGGGGGAAGATTAGGAAGCAATGATTCCCCTTTCTGTCTCGGTGCCTTAACATGGTATATATATTTGTGAAGGACCGTTCAGATTTGGTCTCCGGGTTGTGTCGTCTTCACAATGACTCGGACGTGTGGCGATACAGTGGCGATACCCGTGGCAGGTGGTTAAAATAACATACACGCGCAGCAGTCATGTACCACAGCTCTAGCATAGCAGAGCTTACTATAGGTATGAAGGAAGAGTCCTCTACGGACAGTGGACCTTTTTTCTTTTTTGGAAACCGATTTAGAATTCAGGTAATCGTGATGCCCGGTGGACCCATTAGTATTAACATGTTCCTTCGTTCATCACAACTCAAATGACAGTCACATCCGGCTCCATTTGTCTCTGCCCCAAAAGCCGTAGCGAACCCAAAAGTGTGCCATGGGGAGGAAGGTCAAAATAACATCAATCGTAGCATATACTGAAACAGGCACAGAGACAGACTGTCCAGAAAACACCAACAAATGACGCCCACCATTCACAAGTACAGCACACAGGCGTAAATTAAAAGACACGCCACGCAGCATCGCTGTCACCCTGTCATATTTGCGTAAACGTGTAGCAGTCGTGTATCACAGCACTACTAGTAGGTGCCTCTAAGTATGAAGGAAGAGTCCTCTTCGCACGGTGGACCTATTAGAGTCGGATGTTCCTTCGTTGACCACATGATATGTAATAGTTACAGCCAGACATCTTCTATTTATCTCTGCCTCAAAAGCTGCAGCAAACCCAAAAGCACGCCGGAGAGGAGGAAGGTCAAGATAACATCAATCACAGCAGGAGGCACAGCCACAGACTGTCCAGAAAACACCAGCAAACGACGCCACCATTCATGAGTACAGCACACATGACGGTTACAGTCAGAAATCCGGCTCAATTTGTCTCTGCCTCAAAAGGTGTAGCACGCCCAAAAACAGGCCGGTGAGAAGGAAAGTCAAGATAACCAATGGCAGCAGGTCCCGCCACACAGAGCCGCCAGGGCGTCCAGAAAACACTAGAAAACGACACCCACCATTTACCAGTACAGCAATTGGCCTAAAATAAAGACATGTTACGCATCATCGCTGTCACTTCCAAACTCGACTGCTGTTACGCTGCGCGCCGCCTTGTTCGGATTGGCAAGCGATGCACTAGGTCACCGGGTCATGACGGGAACATCCGCACCCACGAGAAGAGAGAAAGACGTTAATATTTAAGTTTCTCCCCTCTTCGCATTTGCAGCTGCTGCAGGGTCTGCCCGTGCCTTGGCCGGCTCAGCTTTGAGCACGCGAACTTCTGCTGATGTTGTTTCTGAAGCCTATTCTGGTGGTTGTAGTGGGCTCCGCTTGCCCATAGAGGGAGACTTTCTATGTTTGTGGGAATGCTGTGATAAAGTTGAAATGGCGCGCGATGAGGCGATCGTTGACTGGATGCGCCTGCGCTTCGAAGGCAGAGAATCATTATCGACGTCCGTATCCCCTGCATCTTCGTGGAGGATGTGGCAGCCATGAGCTCGAGCGTCCTCGGGAATCTATACCTAAAGCTTAGAGACGACTTGTGACGGAGGTGAGACCCGTACCTTCGAAAAGTACTCGAATGCAAAGCGTGTGCACTCTTCTTATCGAGCTCGCTAAGAGCAATGCGAATCGGTTTTTTTGGTCTGAGTATCAAGCACGAGCTCAAAGGCAAAAAGAAAGGTTAAGAGGGTGCAGAGACAGGAAGAACTACTACACCTTCATATTCTGAGAATCGACCCCCTCGTGTGCGACCGCGAGCGACCTCAAGCTAAACAATCGTGCGAGCCGCCGAGTCATGCGCTGAGAGAAGGTGCCAATACGTGCGGATGGCATGTTGCCACTCTTCAAGTGCAGGAAAACAAAGAACATCAGCGACGACTCAATTTGACTGGAGGGGAAAAGAAAGTTTATGCGCATACAGCTAGTTTTTCCAGGTTTCATGCGCCTTTCCACCAACGCCCATACGGACGGCCGACGTACATGAGCCAGGTATGGGGTTTGTGGCTTGTGAGCTGGATATATTTTTCCCTGTCTTCGCGCCCAGACCCAGTAGACCCAGTTGCTGGGGATGAGGATGAAACGAAGTGAGCTAGAGAGTGAAGCGGCGCGAGCGCCGAGGTATTCTCGTTTTTGGAAGATGCGACGATGTGATGACAGGGGGCGGTGGCGAAGGAGTGGAGAATACAAGTGGGGGAAAAGTCGTATTCACAAGAAAGAAAGAAAAGAAAGACGAGGAAAGAGTGTTGCGTTGGTTGGCATGCGTACGTAAAAACCACTCCCGGAACTGTCCGTCTCTTCCTCCGGCCACGTTTCCTCATTCCTCCGGTACCGAATCTGAGATTAATCGTACTGACAGACAGGTCTGTGAAATATCACCTCATGTATTGCTCAACAGCAACGTTGATCTGACCGGACACATGTGAATGGCGGACAACTAACGGCTGAGAAAGAGAAAACAAACTCGCCAGGGTTGACGGTTTTCCTCAGATTCCCAACTTGAAGGATGGTCGGGCGCAGCATAAAGGTCTCAATTGAACGAGGACAGGCGTAAAGGTGAACGAGGCTAAGTTTGACAGTCCTGCCGTAGTACGCCCCATGACCATGCCGTACGGTGAATGAAGGCAACTCGAACACGCTACTGTAATTGTGAAAGGGCACTGCCAGTGGCAGACCATGGGAACGCTCTGCATTTGTCGTCTGCAATTCTCAACCCTGGCTCTGGAATACCTTTCTAAATACGCCTTTGTGCCTGAGGAACATTTAGTAATAATTACAACTAGTTACAGTACTAGTGTAGCTGTGCCCTCCACGGAAATTCCGATGATGCACTGCCGCAGTGTCATTAATGACGCCTGCACCTGGACTCGTCTCGATGTCCTCCAAATAGTGCGGTCACTCGGGACCCGGAGAATGCGTAGAAATAGGAATCACAGCCGGTGCTCAGCGTAAGCACAGAGCACTACTGGAGCTGCCAGTGCATCATCGGCACGCGTCTTCGAGTCAGCTTGATTGAGGTTCGGCCTGGCGCGGAGGCTGCGCTCCCTTGTACATTTTCTCCGACACGCCGTATACAGTATGTCAGTAACTCTGGAGTGTTCTCCACCAGTATTGATCATGCACGATGCTTTGCAACGCCTTGCTCATGGGTCCGTCAATCTTCAATGTTTTCCGAGGAGTCAAGGTTTCGTCATAACCGCTCACGACGCTAGTAGTACGGATCAAAATAACTATTACAACTAAATGAGATACTCAGGGAGACAAACATAGGCGCTGTACAGTAAACGGCGAAGACAAGAGGATAATCCATTCGTATGAACCAAAAATCCTAGTGATCTAGTTCTACACAACAGACTAGACCGTAAGAGTTGTGGCATGCTGGTGGCCGTATGGATGAATCAACAGGAAGACCGTGATTTTCAAACGGGTGGCTCTGGATGAAGGACAGACTGTGGGAACGTGTTGTGGTGTATCAGGGACATTAACAGGTGACGACAGGAGATGGTAGGGAAAATGGTGGCAGTAATGTGACTGACCTGATGTATTGCCGCCCACCTATTGTACGTGGGTAGTCAAGTTACTGTGACTGTCGTCCTCGCATAAAGGATAGGAAGCAGGAGGGCGCATAGGGTTGTATTTACTAGCGGTGGTGCCATGAAGGGCGACATAAAGACCCCAAATATCGTAGAGGATCTCTTTGAAAGAATTGCTTTCAGCATGGCCAGTCTGCCTTTGAACGACGTCGTTCCACAAAGCACAGAAATCGTGCTGCAATTCGGGGAGGGTATCGTGAATGTCGAATTTTGATACTGATGGAAGAACGCTTAACGCCTCTCGGGTGAGATCCGGATGATCTTGGAGAAGGCCGTCGAAGAAGTGGCGGGTAATGTGGATCAGGTTAGCGAGTAGCACGCTATCGCCATGTGCAAGGTAGCCCTGAAGGACATTCCTGGATATGCCCAACTCGTCTATTGCAAGCATATTCCAACGGTCATTGCGTTCTGCATTTGAGATAATGGCGGCAATTATGCCTCGCGCAAGCGAAGCAGCATTGCCATCTCGCAGGTTACCGAGGGAATGACCTAGTTCAACGGAACGTGTGACTCCACCAAGGTACCTGAACGAAAGGCCGCAAATAGTCCCTGGAGCCGCGCTTGCGAGGTTCGCCGCTTCGATGGCCCCCATGCAGACGAGCAACCGCTGTCCTTTGGTGGATTCAGGAACTAGGTTAGATGACAACGTACGATTCCAGAAGCCAATTAGCGCCCCTGCCAACCTCTGTTGACCAAGTGGACCGAGACTCCGACCTCGATGATGAACAATTTTTGAGTCAAAAAATCCGGGGATACTGTCGAAGAATTCCTCCAGGTCATTATCTGACCTCAACATATCGAGTGTCCGGTTCAAGATATCGGCGTCAAAGCGCGGTCCTAGTTCGTGAGCCCTGTCTTCGGCGACTTTCGACATGCTCCAGCCACGATTATAGTTCCTCGGCTTTGGGCAAATAACCTTCTTGGTGACAAAGCTTGCGCAAAAGCGAATGGGCCATGTGGCCCAATAGTAAAGTCGGGCGACCATTCGGGCAAGGAAAGCGTAACAAATGGCGAAGAGGGGGGAAAATGGTGTAGAAAGTGGGGCGCCGGGTTTAAATACGGGAATGGCCGTCACAAGAAGATATAAAACATATATAACAGTGTAGAATTCCAACACGACATTCGCATCGGTGACGTTAAAAGTGTTGAAGTATGTCACCAAACCAATTAAAAATGCGAAGAAGGAAAGATGTATCAGAAGGTGGAATAGCTTGATAAGATGGAAGGATTTGAACCACTTGAATCCGTTAGCATGAAGCGCATGCAACCGCGCTTGCTGGGGTAAACTGTAGCGTGGCGAAGTGACCATGGAGGTTGGCCGTGTCGACCGCTCTATCGAAATTGCCAGCGCAGCGCAAAAAATACTACCGAGCAAGCTGATTAACCATACTCGGACAACCTCGGAGATCTTGTGTCGTATCTGATTATCAGAATTCGAGTTCGACCCGGGGTTCAAAATCTCGTCGAGAGGAGGGTCAATGGCACAATCAACGCTGCCAGTGCGGCGGAGAACAAACCGCACTATCTCTTCTGAGTTAGTCGGCGACGTCGCACGTGGCAGAAACCAATCAAGGACTGACAAAGATGATGATCTGATCTAAATCTTCTTTCAGGTCTTTGGATTTCTTCCAGTCAGCTTTCTCTGCACCCCGTAGGTACAATGCGAAGAGAGGGATTGAAGTGTCAGAAGAATGGGAAATTTGATCTTGGGCAGACTGAGGAAGGTTGCAGCGACCGTCCCCGACGTTCACTGACAATGACAGGTCCGGGTGATGATAAGGTCATGTGATGTAATGCGTACCTCGACCGATTTGGACTCGGACGTCATCGGTCCGGTGAGAAGATTGGGGCTGAGGCTCACTGGCAGGCATTAAGAGGTTGGGTGAGGTGAGGGAGAGAGTGAAAGAATACGCCAAAGATCCTCTTAAAAGGCTTCAGCCACGCTGAAATTCGAAAGCCGCAAGGTAGTCCCACGTACGGGATGACAGATGAATATCGATCAATGATGAATGATACTAGGAAATGGAATAGTAAATGCGCTAGCTGTCAGCTGTCAGGAACTCAAGCGCACAATTTGTCCTTCGAGGGTGAAAATGGATATATAGGGCCGTTCTTAATAGGCCTCGGGAGCGCGGGGTCTTCACAGCGACCCGGATGTACACGTATAGCAGCACTACAGTGGTACTGGGCGTCGTTTGTAACGGGCGTGATTTTGGACGGGCCACAGCTTTTGGAGCAGAGACAAATAGAACCGGATGTCTGGCTGTGACTGTCATTTGCGCCGTCATCGCGTCATCAACGAAGGAACGTGCTGATACGAATACCGATACTAGAGCATTCGAGAACCTTTGTTATACCATTCACAAGTACAGCAATCGGCCTAAAACAAAAGACACGCCACGTATCATCGCTGTCACTGTAGCAAGGCCCTGTCAGTTTTGACGTAAACACGTAGGAGTAGTGTATCACAGCTCTAGGTGCCTCTAGGTATGAGGGAAGAGTCCTCTATCTTTGCCTCAAAAGCTGTAGCAGACCCAAAAGCACGCCAGAGAGGAGGAAGGTCAAGATAACATCAATCACAGCAGGACCTGGAACAGACACAGACACAGATTGTCCAGAAAACACCAGAAAACGATGCCCACCATTCACAAGGACAGCGCAAGGCCTAAAATAAAATAAAAGACATGCCACGCATCACACTACGACTGGGGCGAGGCCCTGTCAGATTTGACGTACACGTGTAGCAGTCGTGTATCACAGCACTAGCCATAGATAGCAGAGAGCCTCTAAGTGTAAAGGAAGAGCCCTCTACGCACGGTGGACCTATTTGTATTAACATGCTCCATCGTTGATCACAGCACACATGGCATTCACAGTCAGACATCCGGCTCTATTTGTCTCTGCCTCAAAAGGTGTAGCACGCTCAAGAACAGGCCGGTGAGAAGGAAGGTCAAGATAACACCAATGGCAGCAGGTCCCGGAACATCCACCCACACAGGCCGTCAGAAAACGACACCCACTGGCACCATTCACAAGTACGGCAACCGGCCTAAAATAAAAGACAAGCTACGCGTCATCGCTGTCACTCGCAAACTCGACTGCTGTTACCCTGCGCGCCGCCTTGTTTGGATTGGCGAGCGACACACCAGGTCGCCGGGTCATGACAGGAACATCTGCACCTACAATAGAGAAAACCGTTAATATTTAAGTTTCTCCGCTCCTCCCATTTGTAGCAGTCAGCATAAGTAATACAAAACAGTACGCACGCGAACGAAGTCGATCAACGCTCCCACCAAGTCCGGTCGGCTCACGCTCCGCTGCCAGTGCAACAGCTGCTGCAGCGTCAGCCCGTGCCTTGGCCAGCTCAGCTTTGAGTACTGGAACTTCCGCCGACGTTGTTTCCGAAGCCTGTTCTGGTGGCAGTAGTGGGTTTCGCTTGCCCGTGGATTGCCATGCGATCTCTGAGTACTTTTAGCCTGGGATGTACCAGGCAACTCAGCATCGTCGTCATGGATAGAAGGATACTTCCTATGTTTGTGGGAATGCTGAGATAATGTTGAAATGGCGCGCGATGAGGCGACCGTTGACTGGGTGCGCCTGCGTTTCGAGGGTAGAGGGTCATTATCAACGTCCGTATCCCCTGCATCTTCGTGGAGTACGCGGCAGCCATTGAGCTCGAGCGTTCTCAGCAATCTATGCGTAACATTTAGAGGCGAGTTGTGACGAAGGTGAGACCCACACCCTCGCAAAGTACTCGAATGCAAAGCGTGCTGCACTCTTCTTATCGAGCTCGCTAAGAGCAACGCGAATCGGTTTTTTGGTCTGAGTACCAAGCACGAGCTGGAAGTGAAAAGAAAAGTTAACCAGGGTGTAGAGACAAGGGAGAACTACTACCTTCATATTTTGAAAATCGACTCCCTCGTGTGCGACTGCAACCTCAAGCTGAACATTCGTACGAGCTATGCGCTGAGCGAAGGTGCCAATACGTGCGGGATGGTATGTCGCCACTCTTCAAGTACAAGAATACAAAGAACATCAGCGACGACTCAATTTGACTGGAGGGGAAAAAGAAGTTGATGCGCATACAGCTAGTTTTTCCATGTCGCTTACGCGCCATGCGCCTGTCCACCAACGCCCATCCGGACGGCCGACATGCACGAGCCAGGTATCAGGCTTGTGGCTTGTGAGCTGGATATATTTTGAAGCGGCGCGAGCGCGGCGAGGGGCGAGATGTTCTCGTTTTTGGAAGATGCGACGATGTGATGACAGGGGGCGGTGGCGAAGGAGTGGAGAATACAAGAGGGGAAGAAGTTGTATTCACAAGAAAGAAAGAAAGAAAAGAAAGACGAGGAAAGATGATGTGTAATAGAGTGTTGCAGACCATTGCCAGATGACCGGTTGGTTGGTATGCGTACGTAATAAAAACTACTCCCGGAACTGTCCCTCCGTCTCTTCCTCCGTCTCCTCCGCACGCTTGTTTAATATCCTCACCCTTCTCTGTGGCCTTTCGCGTGGCATCTTAGAACCGAGAAATCCAGGCTTCCTGTGTCTCATCTACGCGATGTTTCAAGTCTTAATTGATGCTGACTTTCCTACCTTCCCCTGCTCAACCATACCTTCCCTCACATTGTAGAGCGCGATTCTACCTTGGGGCTTTTTTGGGTCCCTCTGTCCTGGGGGTCGTAGTCCGGCGTGTGGGATGTCCTTCAAGTCATGCGGTCACTCGGGACTCGGAGAATGCGTAGAAAGAGGAACCACGGCCGGTGCTCAGCGTGAGCACAGAGCACTACTGCAGCTGCCAGTGCATCATCGACACGCGTCTTCGAGTCAGCTTGATTGAGGTTCGGCCTGGCGCGCAGGCTGCGCTCTCTTGTACGTTTCTCCGACACGCCGAATACAGTGTGTCAGTAACTCTGGAGTGTTCTCCCCCAGCATTGATCATGCACGATGCTTTGCAGCGCCTTGCCCATGGGTCCGTCAATCTTCAATCTTTTCGGAGGAGTCAAGGTTTCGTCATAACCGCTCACGACGCTACTAGTGCGGATCAAAATAACTAGTACAACGGACTGAGATATTCAGGGAGACAAACATAGGTTCTGTACAGTAAACGGCGAAGACATAGAGGATAATCCATTCGTATGAACCAAAAATCCTAGCGATCTAGTTCTACACAACAGAGTTGTGGCATGCTGGTGGCCGTATGGATGAATCAACAGGAAAACCGTGACTTTCAAACAGGTAGCTCTGGATGAAGGACAGACTGTGGGAACGTGTTGTGGTGTATCAGGGACATTACCAGATGACGACAGGAGATGGTGGGGGAAATGGTGGCAGTAACGTAAATGACCTGATGTATTGCCGCCTGCCTATTGTACGTGGGTAGTCAAGTTACGGTGACTGTCGTCCTCACATAAAGGATAGGAGGTCGGAGGACGTAGAGGGTCATATTTATTAGCGGTGGTGCCATGAAGGGCGACATAAAGACCCCAAATATCGTGGAGGATCTCTATGAAAAAATTGTTTTCAGCGCCGCTACCCTGCACTTGTCGAATGACGTCGTTCCACAAAGCACAAAAATCGTGCTGCAGTTCTGGGAGGGTATCGCGAATGTCAAATTTTGATATTGATGGAAGAATGCTTAACGCCTCTCGGGTGAGATCCGGATGAGGTTGGAGAAGGCCGTCGAAGAAGTGGCGGGTAATGTGCATCAAGTTAGCGAGCAGCACGCTATCGCCATGTGCGAGGTAGTCCCGAAGGACATTCCTAGATATGCCCAACTCGTCTATTGCAAGCATACTCCAACGGTCATTACGATCTGCATTTGAAATAATGGCAGCAATTATGCCCCGCGCAAGCGAAGCAACATTGCCATCTCGCAGGTTACCGAGGGAATGCCCTACTTCAACGGAACGTGCGATTCTACCAAGGTACTTGAACGAAAGGTCGCGAAGAGTTCCTGGAGCTGCGATTGCGAGATCTGCCGCTTCGATGGCCTCCATGCAGACGAGCAGCCGCCGCCCTTTGACCGATTCAGGAACTAGGTTGGATGACAATGTACGGTTCCAGAAGCCAATTAATGCCTCTGCCAACCTCTGTTGACCTAGTACATCGAGACTCTGTCGTGGATTATGAATAATTTTTGAGGCGCAAAATCCGGGGATAGTGTCGAAGAACTGCTCCAGGTCATCATCTGACCTTAGCATGTCGAGTGTCTGCTTCAAAATATCACTGTCAAAGCGCGGTGCTAGTTCTTGAGCCTTATCTTCAGCGAGTTTCCACAGGTTCCAACCACGATAATAGTTTTTTGGGCGGTGAACTGCCCTGCCATTGCGAATGCGAATGGGCGAAGTAGCCAAATAGAGAAGTCGGGAGGTTCCTCGAACAACGCAGGCGTAAGCGATGGCGAAGATGAGGGAAAACGGTGTAGAACATGGGAAGCCGGGTCGAAGTACGGGGAAGACGGTGAAAAAAATAAACACCAATCCAAAAATTCCGAGATAGGTCCCCAGGATCACTGAGATGGCCCCAAAGCCGGCCCAGTACTGATATAAACCGTATAAAAACAAGCCTAAGGAAATATGTATTAGACCGTGGATGACCTTTATCAGATGGAGGGATTTGAAAGTCTTGAATCCGGCAGCAAAAAGCGCATGTAACCGCGCTTGCTCGGGTAAACTGTAGCATGGCGAGATAATCATGGAGTTTGGCTGTGCCCACTTCTGTAGCGATAATGCCAACGTAGCGCACAAAATGCTAGTGAGCAAGCTCCAGGACCAGAGCGAGAGAGTAAAAGAGATCCCATCGAGTACTTGACTACCTGTGAGACCAGAGTCGGAAGTGGAATTGGAATTGGAATTGGAATTGGAACTGAGGAGGTTTTCAAAATCGCTGAAGGTCGGGAACAACGTCACCATCAACGCTGCAAGTGTGGCCGAGAACAAACCGCTCTATCACTTCCGAGTTGGTCGGCAACGTCGCACGTGAAAGAAACCAATCAAGGACTCACAAAGACGAGGACCTGATCTGAATCTCCTTTCAGGAGTTTGAATGTCTCCCCGTCAAGTTTCTCTGCCCTCTGTAGGTACAATGCGAAGAGAGGGATTGAAGTGTCAGAACTCGAAGAATGGGACAGCCGCTGGGAAGTTTGCCCTTGAACAGGCTGAGAAAGATCGCGGTGACCGTCTTCTGCCAGCGTATGACAATGACAAGTTGGTCGGTGTGAGGAGGATAAGGACACGTGATGTACTAATGCGTACCTTTAGCACATTCGTCAATTCCGTCGATTCGGACGTCAACAACAGTCTTGTCAGGATATTGAAGCCGAGACATTAAGACGTGTAGATAGGTGAGAGATGGGGTGAAAGAATGCGCTGAAAATCCTCTGTTTAAAGGCTGCAGTCACGCTGGAGGCCGCGAGACAGTCCCACGGAATGATCAGAAAGGAACTGTAGAAGGAATGCCATTGCATGATAATGATCTGACAGGCGCAATTGTCCGATCCTTTGGCGCCGCCATTGCCAGCCACGTTTCATCATCTCCTCATCCCTCACTAACATCGGTGTATTGCTCAGCAGTGCTAGTGTCAACGAGGCTCCAGTCACGTGCAATCCGCAACAGCGGTGAAAGAAATGCCATTATGATGATCGAAATAGGACAGAGCGTCGACACTAGACCAACAACGCTGGAAGAATAGTGGGCGTAATTGTCACCCAAGGGCACATGCGTCCTGGGGCACGATTAGGAACGCAATGATTCCCCTTTCTTTATCGGTGCCTTAACATGGGATATATTTCAAATATTTGTGAAGGACCGCTCTGATAAGGTCTCGGGGGTTGTACTGTCTTCACAGTCGTGTACGACAGCTCTAGCATAGCAGAGCTTCAAGTTGTAAGTATGAAGGAAAAGCCGCCCTCTATGGACGGTGGACCTTTTTTAAGCGATTTAGTATTCACGTGACGTACACCTGTGGATCCATTACTAGTATTAATGTTCCTTTGTAGCTTTGTTGTCTCTAAGTGTGAAGGAGCCCTGTGGACCTATTGTTGTCAGCACGCTCCTTCGTTGATCACAGCACAAATGACAGTCACAGTCAGACATCCGGCTTTATTTGTCTCTGCCTCAAAAGCTGTAGTACGCTCAAAGGCACGGAAGTGAGAAGGGAGGTCAAGATAACACCAATCGCAGCAGGTCCTGGTACAGCCACCCACACAGGCCGTTCAGAAAATACCAGCAAACGGCACCCACCATTCACATGTACAGCAACCGGCCTGAGATAATAACACACTACGCATCATCGCTGTCACTCGCAAACTCGACTGCTGTTACCCTGCGCGCCGCCTTGTTCGGATTGGCAAGCGACGCACCAGGTCTCCGGGTCATGACGGGAACATCTGCACCTACGAGAAGAGAGAAAGACGTTAACATTTAAGTTTCTCCCCCTTCTCCCATGTGACAGTCAGCATAACAAATACAAAAGAATACGCACGCGAACGAAGTCGATCAACGCTCCCACCAAGTCCGGTCGGCTCACGCTCCGCTGCCAGTGCGACAGCTGCTGCAGCGTCAGCCCGTGCCTTGGCCAGCTCAGCTTTGAGCACCCGAACTTCCGCCGATGTTGATTCTGAAGCCTGTTCTGCCGGTGGTGGGTTTCTCTTTCCCGTGGATTTGCCATGCGCTCTCTGAGTACTTTTGGTCTGGGATGTACTAGGCAACTCAGCGTCGTCATTGTGGATAGAAGGAGACTTTCTATGTTTATGGGAATGCTGTGATGATGTTGAAATGGCGCGCGATGAAGCGATCGTTGACTGGGTGCGCCTGCGTTTCGAGGGTAGAGAATCATTATCGATGTCCGTATCCCCTGCATCTTGGTGCAGGATGCGGCAGCCATGAGCTCGAGCGTCCTCGGCAATCTATACGTAAAGCTTAGAGACGACTTGCGAAAGAGGTGAGACCCGCACCCTCGCAAAGTACTCGAATGCAAAGCGTGCTGCACTCTTCTTATCGAGCTCATTAAGAGCAATGCGAATGGGTTTTTTGGTCTGAGTACCAAGCACGAGCTGGAAGGGAAATGAAAAGTTAACAGGGGTGTAGAGACAAGGGAGAACTACTACCTTCATATTTTGAAAATCGACTCCCTCGTGTGCGACTGCAACCTCAAGCTGAACAATCGTGCGAGCTATGCGCTGAGCGAAGGCGCCAATACGTGCGGATGACATGTCGCCACTCTTCGGAAGCAGGAATACAAGGAACATCAGCGACGACTCAATTTGACTGGAGGGGGAAAGGGAGTTGATGCGCATACAGCTAGTTTTTCCATGTCGCTTACGCGCCATGCGCCTTTCCACCAACGCCCATCCGGTCGGCCGACATGCACGAGCCATGCATCAGGCTTGAGACTTGTGAGCAGTATATAGTTTTCCTCGTCTTCGTGCCCAGACCCAGTAGACCCAGTTGCTGGGGGTGATGATGGAACGAGCTGTACTAGAGAGTGAAGCGGTGCGAGGGCAGCGAGGGGCGAGATGTTTTCGTTGTTGGAAGAAGATGCCATGATGCGATGACGAAAAGAGAGGGGCGAGTGGCGAAGGAGGGGAGAATACAAGGAGAAAAAAAAAGTCGTATTCACAAGAAAGAAAGAAAATAAAGACAGGGAAAGATGTTGTGCGATAGAGTGTTGCAAGCCATTGCCACGCGTTGAATCGGATGTAAAGCGGATGACGCGCGATGACGGCCCGGTAGAGTACGGTATCGTCTGCACACACGCCATCATAGAGCCATGGGCAGCCAGTCGGAGGCGAAATTGGCCTCCCAGAACAGCGGAGTTGCACCCAAATCATCCGAGGTTGGACAGCCGTGGGAGCGTAGCGTTGATGACAGCATAACGCGTAGAAACAAGTCCTGCGACGTTGACGAGGACAGAATAGAAAGCCATGCGCCCTTTCATCCAGTACAGAAGCCATTGGACCAGACAGTTCCTCGCAGAGCAGAGCAGAGCAGTAAACACCGTCAAGTTAAGCGCTCATGTGGTCTGAATCGGGGTTCGGTGTCTTCATCTCATTACATTCAACAACTACAGTACGTAAAAACTAGCTCTCTCTTTTGTCCGTTCCAATTATCATACACCCAGAGTTGTAAGAAATGCGACGCACGTCACATCCTCTGCTCGTCCGCCGAGCGTTGGTTGCTTTCAACGCTTCTGAATGGCCTTTGCAATCCGGTCCCGGAACTGTTCCTCCGTCTCCTCTGCACGCTGCTTGATATCCTCACCCTTCTCTGCGGCCTTACGCTTGGCATCTTCGAACCGAGAAACCCAGGCTTCCTGTGTCTCATCTACGCGACGTTTCAATTCGTTAATTGAAGCCTGACTTTCCGACCTTCCCCAGCTCAACCATCCTTTCCCTGTGTTCTTCGCCGCATCTGCTTTTTGCTCTATCAAACAAGAAAGCTGTTAGAATGCCCGGGCCTAACGACCGGCTCCAATGGTTACTTACCGACTGTAGCTTGAGCCTCAGCTGCGCGGTGCGCAGCTTGATCTAGCCCTCCTTCAAAACGCTGTCTCCCGCGCTCCAAGCCTTGGCCAACTTGATCTCTTGCAGATTGCGCCTTCGTCTGTGCTTCGGCTTTAATATCCTGATATTTTGCGTCGCCACTCTTGATAATATCCTGCGTGCGCTCCTTTTCAGAGCGCTTCATATAATCAATGCTCCGCTTGTGATCTCCTTGAGAACAGCACCTCACCTTTTGATACCCGGAACCTTCTTGCTGATCTCTCATCACATAGTAGTACCAGATGGCACCTAGGCCAACCAACCCGCCACCACCGATGTAGAGTGCGTTTCTATCTTGGGGCTTTTTGGGTCCCTCTGTCCCGGGAGTGGTGGGGCGCGTGGGGTCGGGTGCGGCGGCGCGTGGCCCAACTGTGGATATCGCGCAGGCATGGGCGTATGCGTGGGGCCGCTGCACAGTCGAGGTTATCACGCGAATGGCGCGAGATATAGGCGCAATGCGGGTGTTGTACATGGTATTTTATGCGCGGGCGCGGAGTTTGCTTTTAGTTCAAGATAATGTGCAGTTTTACCTGATGTGGTGGGGTTTGAATAAACGGTAGTGGCGGCTTGTTTCAACTTTTTAAAGTGCTCGATTCAAGTAAAGTATCCAACGCAAACAGTACGACGACGACTCCATGACGTCGTCTATAACCTTGACGTCACTCGGTAGCACGTGAAGCTCAATCATATGACTGACTGACACGTGTCACGTGGTTGCGGAATTATCGCGTCATAACGTTACAGTACTTGTGACTGGTCAGCCTTGCAAAGTGACCTCAATCGCAGCTTCGGCCACTCTCGGTCGGGGACAGTACATCCTGAGCTACAATATAGTCCATGGCACGGATAGGCGATGACTCGCATCAAGACTGCATCGACGCCGTGGTCCCGTTCGCTTGCACAAGTTCGTCGAGGGTTGCGATAATTCCTATCGATGCATAGAGATCGAGGGAAGTGTGAATGGATGGTTCGACTTGTCAGACAGGTTATCCAGGCTAATGCATTTACAGTTTATGGGTTTACAAGGATCCGACCCTTGTGATCTGGTACTGTATATCGTCGTCATCCAGCGGCGTGAAATGTGAACCTTTCGTCATTACTCATTAGGAGCCACCCGGAACTATACATCACTATACAGTAAATGAGAGTGTCAAATACGAACTAGCAACTAATGAAGGCTCCTTCTCACGATGTCATCAGGATCACCATTCTTGTCCCGAACCGCCTTTAGTTGACCTACTGAACAAACTTGTGTGTGCGGCCTTGAGAGATCAACCCTACCACTATCCGATACCCAAAGAGATGACGCATTAGAGACGGAGGTAGGACACACTCGATGGCAGAGAGATCAAGCCAAGAGGGGAATTTTGGGGACCATTCAACGGTAATGCGCTCAGGAATTCGCGAGCATGGACATAATGGTACGATCTCCATACTCACGAAGCAGCCTGAAACAGGTCCTTGTGGTCTCTAGGAAACGTAGAAGCGCGCGCGCGTCCGGGTTGCACTCCGTGTAGTCACTTGATCGGTCGGCTGGCTCGGTTGTCGAAGTCAAAGCACGGGTTTGCCGCTCGCGTGTGGCGTCGTGACGAGGACAGTTAACATAACGTAGGTTGACAGGGAGAATCTGCATTCGCATGCAAAGGAAATAGCACGCACGCAATGAGTGGAATCGCTGGTAGTACCTTGCCTACCTTTGCCTAGGAAGGCATGCCCCGTGAGGGTCACTGAGGGAGCGAAATAGCGCGCGGATACCGCTTCTCCCGATGTGTTCGACTTTGCTAAGCCCGTCACCGCGTCACCCCTTGGTAGAGCCGGCCACATGGTGCCGCGAGAAGTGAAGAGGCATCCTGAGGCGGGCCGGGACACGACCTGGCTCTGCAGATTCGCGAGCGCGCGAACTGTCATCTCATGAGAAAGCGGGATGTCGGTCGTATCGGTCGTATCGCAGTACGCTGACTGTTTCACTACTGCACAGATTCGGCGCGTCTCCAGTCAGAGCCAAAGGGGTTAGATAGTCTCGTAGGTTGTACCAGTGCCAAATTTCGGACTTGACCTGGTATCGTGGCTCCATATCGTGGCTCCATTACAAACTAAACCGTGTTGCAGGGGTGATAAGAATAGGGCACCGGTGACAGTAGAGAGAGATTATGCGGTTCTCGCAACAAGTGATTCGAACAAGTGGTGATAGGCCTATTCGAGGAAGTGGAGCGAACCTGACCCGGGATCGCCGCATGCCCTCCCGCGGAATATAGGCGCTCCAACGGGGGCCTCCGGCTTGTGAGGTTGGCTTCTACTTACGACAACATACCGTATGTACGACCGCCCAAGTTCTTCACACGAGGCTTAAATGTCAATCTTCTGGTCCACTCTCATGGCGCCGCCCCTGAGCTCGGCTTATCTGTCCCCGCATAGGGATACTTCTTTTGGCTTGGGGTACGCCTCATGTTCAATCCGGGCCTTCAAAAGACGCTATGAGTATAACCATCTGAGGAATTTCCGCAGCGGCCAGCCAGAAAAAAATAATACATCGTTCTGATCTGATGGGACTCCCCCGGGCGCTCTAGTCCTCCTCAAGCTTTGCCAGAGTTTGTCAGGGACAGGACATGCTTCTTTGCTGATATGAAACGAAGGTGCGAAAGCGGTGAGAGCCCCACCTCCACTTCATCTCACTACCGGTTGACACCGAGCGTTTATGAGCGTTTAGTGTCCTGGACAGAAGTTTCTTCAAGGTATTCTGATTATCGTCGGATTGTTATGTACAGTACAGTAACTGGTGTTTTGGTTCCAGCGGTGGGCAAAAAGTTTCTGGGGCTTCGGACATACGACTGGCATCTGCCGGCCTCATACGCCACTGATTTCACGATTCTACTACAGTACTTTCACATGGACTTCAAGCGTCTTGAATGTTTAGGCATGACCGTGACCCGCTACTATTGCCTCAAAGTTCTCGTCTCATACTGTGCTTCTAGTTCATAGAAGATTGTCACGCTTTCGTTCGCTGGCATTGGGATGCGCTGGGTTCGCGCGTCCGACTATTATACTTAGCACCTTTCTGGGAAACACGCCGTTAATCGCGTCAATCTGGCCGCCTTCCTCTCCCCTTTTCCCACTCAATAGGTGTGCATCTAAACTATTAAGTTCTGATGAAGTCCTGAACCCATTCAAGATCCCTGATGATCTCGCGTAACTCCGTCACCCACACGTATGGATAATTCCGGAACTTCCCACTACTGTAGTCAGTATAGTGAGGCTTACAGTTGCTCTCAATTCCGGAACACCTGTCCCTCGTCCCTTCTCTTCTCGCGTAACAAACAGTACTCAATCAGCCACAATCTAATTAAGCCAAACTTTTAAATCGGATCATCAAAGTAACTTGACAAGCATGAGAAGATTCTTCTCACACCCAGTCTCTAAAATCGGCCCCCGACAGATGCAAGTCAACCCACCGCTGGACCGGGTGCATTCGGAACCCGAATCAAGGCTGGAATTGTCTGACGGATGGTGGGGCTCAGATGGTGGCTCAAGAAGCCTGACCTGAAGGTTTCATTTCACTTGCCTTACGAGAGGGGATCACCCTCATTATCACCCTCGGTAACGTAAGCGGAAACCAAAAGATCACACCCACAGCAAATGGCACAATAGCTAGCTCCACTACAGTACCCTTCCTTTTTTCGCAGATTCGCAGCCCGCCAATACAGTACAGTAGTCGTACAAAACTCCTATCTTCGTCTTAAAAAAGGACTTCAGGTTCGAACTTCGAATGTACTGTGCAATCACCGCTTTAGCGCCCGTGCCCAAGTTCGATTCAGGCGCTTTCGGTACGAATTTCATAGGTCCCATCCAGCACCATCACTAGCACTACTGTATCATCACCATCATCGCCACCCGCAACAACATCAACTACTGCACAACAACATCAGCGAGAGCAGGAACAAGAACAAGAACTGAACAAGAACTGATCAATCGATTCAACAATGAAACAAGCATCCTGAACTCTGATCACGATGTTGATGGGCTCTTCTTCTGGTACAGTAGCTGGAAGCCTGGAACACACGTCTTTGATCCTGTGTAATCCGAGTTGAGGTGCGACACTGGTTGGCGGCCGTCACGGCCTTCTCGACCTGTTTCACACTTGGTGTTGCCTGATCCTCACTGCACGTTATATTGTACATTGATAGTAGGATAATAAAACAAAATTTGGCGATTATTTAAATTCGCTCTACGTACGTACTGCTGCCCTCGGAAGGGACAGGGAAAGAAAAAGGAAAATCGAATTTTAGGTTTGTTTTAATCCATTGATCAGACAAACGTGGATATTTTGCTCTTCATGCATCCTCATGGAAATGTAAATATTTTCTTTAATTCCAAAGATAACCAGCGCAATGCAAAAAGCGACTTTCAAACTTGATTTACGATTCCAGTCAAATCGCAGGTATCCAGAGTCAGTACACACCGTACATACACCATTTATGTACAGCAGAACAACAGACTAGCAATAAAAAAGGGGTGTGCGAGAGCGGGGGGAAACGGAAGAGGGTACGCAAGCGAAAAGGACGATCTGATGAATACAACAGTCGACATGTTGGTTAGGTGACTGATTGTGATGACAGTGAGGGAATTGTGATGACAGACAGGATAGACAAAGAACCATACACTTGGATGAAATAAAGAGGAACAGATAATAAAAACAATGCAATGGTGTAACATGGCAACAAAGTGATTGACGCACGCAGGTCGAAACACTGTACAGGGAGGATATGGTTACATAAGCGGAGAGTAAGGTGAAGAGCTGTTCACAGCTATGACCTGCCCTTGAGCGACTGTACCAGGGACCGGAACCCGAATTTATGCCCGTGACCATGCCCATGACTGGGAAGCGTAGCTGCACCTGCAGAGAGTACCTGCACTTCTGGTGCAAAGCCCATTTTAGCAAGCTTGTTTGCGCGTGAAACGGCCTGGGCGCGTTCGTTACCACGCCGTGCCACGACGTCCACTGGCGAAGGCACGACATCGCTCAAAGGTGACGACTCATGTGGTGGTGAGGTAACTATACGGGTGAGTGGTACACCGCGTTCAAAAACGGGGTCCGGTGTGCGTGAGCGGGAAATAGGTATCGTTGACGTCGTTATGACCACAGGTGCAGATTTGATACCGGGAGAAGGCACTGTGACTTCGGTGAAAGAGGGCTGGTCTAAGGATGGCGCGCGCGCGAGTCGAGGAGAGCGGAAAGGTGTGCGCACAGCGCTAGTCACATCACCTTCTCCCTGCGCCGGGGCAGCCGAGCGCGAGCGATAATGAACCACATGCATATCACGCTCGGGTTGAGAAACGAGGAGGCCTGCGATCCGCGTGAGCACACATCGTCAGGACTGAGGTGGAATAAGCGGGCATACCGTCATCACTACTACTGAGCGCACTCTCGTTAGTAATCAGCCGACGTGAGCGACCTCTCCAGGAATGTCCGACCCGATAGTCTATGCTGAAATTCCTTTCTCCCCCTACCGAACCCATACCAGACATAGGTTGGCGCGCGAAAGGCGCACCTACGCCGGCACTGGCACTAGCACTGCGTGTCTTGCCGCTGGCCAAGTGTTGTTCCCACGGCTCGGCATCGGCCACGTCAAGAGCCGTACCCTCACTTGCTCGGCGCTCAATCGGCGATCCTGGAATCACGCTTTCCTTCGCCTCTTTGAATTTGCGCTCGAGTCGCAAGCTCTCACCAAGAGCAGCTAGCCGAGCACTGAGAGGAATGTCATCACCCTCTCTGGCGGTGAGAACTTGGCCCCGTGCATGGGCCACAAGAGCCTCAGCCTCTGCATGAGTTGACACGTTTGAGGCGGCCAGACCGGTAAGTGGCGGAGGCCGATGTCCGTGGGAGATTTTAACGTTTCCAGTGGCCGTCGGGAGGATAGTATGCGGCGCAGAAGGAGTACTGAGGCTTGCGGTGGATGCGGTCGTTGCAGATAGATTGGTACTCAGTGAATCTCCGCGGCCGCGTATATCACTAAGCCCAGGCGATTCATCCTCGACAGGTACATCAATGCTGAAGGGGAAGCCTATGTCTTGTGTCGATGCATCGCCCGCCATTATGCGACTGCGCACTGCCTCAATACCGTACTCCTCGTCCTCGTCCTCGTCTTCGCTCTCCTCGCTGAGGCGCCCATCATGACCGGGACTCGAACCTAATGGTGTACGACGCGGGCTCTTGCCACGGGAAGAGACATTTGGTTCGGAGGAGTTGAATCGGAGGGAACGGGAGGTTTGTGGATGTTGAGAAGCGGAAATTGAGACCGACTGAACACCAGAACTTGATACGGATGATACCCCATTTGAGCGGAGCATGCTAGAACGTGCAGGGCTGCCATCCTGCCCCAATCCGCTGAGTTCTAAGGCAATTGTAGAGGGTGAGGAAGAGAGGGGGGAGGTGGGTGAGGAGGTGGTGTTGCTGGTATCAGTACCGATGTTTACGTCAGGTGTCGCACCGCCAGGTGTGCTGTGTGTCGAGAGCATCTCTGTACTCGATTTCCTGAAAAGATTCAAGAGGGAATATTTAGATCCGAGGCGTCGCGAGTGATGGTGATGGGGGCGCTCAGCGCCGTTCCCTGCAGAACTCGGACGACTTGGACGTCCATATGAAGGACGAGGCTCGTCAGACTGCGATAGGGAAGGATGCCGAGAGGAGTCAGGAGGAACGTCGATTGATTCTGGAGGTGGCCAATTTTCATCTGGGGTGGCACCATCTTGAGGGGAGGTCCCTGAGCGAAAAAGAAATATAGCGTTTTCGATCGAGCGCTTGACGCCGAGACGACGGGTAACGTGGGTCGACATGCACTCGGGCCCCTCACATGCACATAAGGAACCATGACGCTCGCGGGACTGGGAGATAGGGTCGTGATCGTCTGGGGGGATACCGCTTAGGAGTGTCTCGCGCTCGAGAAGGTCACGATCCTTGTTGGCAATCCAATCGCGAATGGCGTCGGCGCATGCGAGCCAACCATGCTGCCGGGCAAGAATTTCTGGGGTAACTCCGCGTTTGTCCGCACGGTCTGGGCGAGCGCCGTGGCGAAGGAGGATGAGGGCGACTTGGGTGTGACCATTGGCTGCAGCAAAGTGAAGAGGTGTTGAACCTGATGTTCCAATTATGGGGGCAGAGGGGCAGCGTGCCTTGTCAGAGAATCGACGAGGTAATCTAGAGACAGTAGACGAAAATCAGCGTTAAAATTCCGTTGACACTAATACGAGAGGAAGGGGATATGGTGGCGCGCTAGCTGTAGCCAACGCGTGATGTGGCGGGCTGCTAAGAGCGCAGCCACTCGAATGCAAAAAGAATGCGGGTGGACAAAGCCTGAGGATAGGGAGACACACCTTGGAGCATTTACATCCGCACCGTTATCTATGAGCAATCTGACTACCATGTCGCTTCCACCGGAACAGGCGGCATGGAGAGGGAGTACACCGTCGATGACCGAGTTGACAGGTTGACCATGAGAAATAGCATATTTTGCGAGGCCAATGTTGCCGGTAGCGGCAGCAGCATGAAGACCGAGATGTGGGACTTTAAAAGGAGGTCGGTGAAAGGACGAGTGGGAGAGAGGAAGAAGACGGACATTCTGTGGTGACATTGAACTTTGCCTCTGCCTTGTGGTGCCTCGACGAGTGAGGCATGAGAGGTGGGGGCTGCAGGAGGTGGTGGTGGTGGTGGGGAGAGTAGAGGAGGAGGAGGAGGAGGAGAGGAGGAGGAGGGGATAAGTAAAGAGAGATTGGATGTCTTGTTCTAACAGATTTCTGCCGGCTTATTCCGCCCGATCCCCCTCATTATTGCATCCGTCCGGTTCCTTTTTCGGTTTAATCGCCTCTGCTTCCATTTTGTATCTGTGGGTTTATTCTAATTAATGGACTTATCCGGACATTGTTGGACATATCGGCCCCCACAATAGAACCTTCCCTCTTCCCTCGATCAAGTGGCCGGTCTTCACCCCGATTCGAGACACCCTCTATCTCCATATGCCTCCACCTGTATGCGTGCCACCGCTCTTCTCAATCGCAGAAGCTACTTTCCCCCGCTTCTTGGCATTTCCTCCCTTATCTTTACTGTACAATCACACAGGTACCTAGCGTTCTAGAATCACGCAGCCTTATTGATCATATCTCTCGTACCTACCATCACCAGCACCGCTTGTCCCGGCGCTGTATGTCATCTGCCGTTGCCACTGCAGGCACAGCATGTGTGCCCTTTCTTGCGCCAAGTTCTACATGGGGCAAATGTGCGCATTTCCCATCCCAGATCACTTGATCATGATGTCAGCAATGAACGTAATGAACGTTGACGTTGACCAGCCAGTTGACCATCCCCCGTCCTATAAATAATCCAACATACGGATTGCTATGTCTGGTGTACTTGGCTCTCCTATTCACGGTCGCCACTTAACCACCCTATGCCTGGACACAATCACCTCCGGACGTTTAATATCCGTACAATTGCCAGTGTACAGCAATCTTTCGTCAAACGCGTTACAATTATCTCTTTCCTTAAGGATCGTGTGCCGCTTTAGCAAGATTACGCAATCTAACCATCAGAATCTCTCGGAGAATGGCACAGCGGCTTGATAAACCCTCGTAACCAATTCGAAACGGCACCCGACATTGCATTTCTCGCGCCACGTTCTTCGATTGAAACCGAATGGATAAGGGTAAACTCATTTGCGACAACGCCTTGTGAGCCGTCGGGGGTAATTAATTAGTTATTGTCGGTGCCACCACCGTGAACAAGAACCTGTTACCATGACGGATATTGTACCGTGAACAAGTTTCTGTTATTATCGTTCGTTCCACTTGCGACCCCTTCTCACAAAAATATCATCACCATGACAACCTTCCTTTCGATGGGATTTTGAGAGGTTGGAGCCAAATCTGCTTCATTCGGTCCCAGTTTTGAACCCTCGCACACTTCTCATCGATGATTAATGATTCCCAGCGACTTGCCATCGATACCAGCCACCATGCAAGGCAATTAGTTACGGCGTTCTCGGTATCCCTTGCCGAACTCAGCTGGCCAGAGTCACCCGATCTAATTGACAGTAACTTAGGCAGACCCCGTCCTAACTGGTCACGGACCCACCATACTGTAACATTGTGCGTCGCGTGGAATAAGATCGACCAAGTTTTCTTCCTGAGATCAAAGTTCTCCCGAGCTTCCTGTACGTTATAGACGCAAATGATCTACTGAGCCTGTGTCTCATTATGTACCCGAGGGTTGCCGTCTTCCGGTGGAGTCCGTAGTTCTCATTACTGTAATAGAGTTGCCATTATCTGCACTGGACGCCATTGCGTAGAGTGATATTCAAAGTAGGCGTCACACCTACTTCGAATATTACTTTACGCAATTGTCGCGACCGCACGCGATTCGACCGGCTGGAGTCGCTCAGTTCCAGCCTTCGTCACCACTGGCAGACGAGACGACAAATGCAACACAATTGGGGTGTTTTGTCCTGGAAGCAGAAACACGCACTATATGTGGAAGGAACCAAACAGTAGTAGTACACAGTTTTGCACAAGGCTGTACGCCTCGCCGGCCGTCGGTTCGATGGGCGATACGGTATTTACAAAAGAGGTCAGGCACTCACTCAGCCCGAGATTTTCATTTCACATTCCATTTTCTCCATTCTCTCTTACCCACTCCAGATAGAAAGCCTAAACGTAAGTCCGTGAGCAAAATGGAAAAAAAAAAAAGATAAAGATAAAGGCTTTGCTGTGCAGTGCCGCCGTGTGCCGCGCGTGGATAATTGGGGAACCCCGTACGGACCTTTGATGATTACAGCAAGATTCATTTTGGGGGGTCCGGGGTACTGTGACTGTATATCGCCGAATGGGTACACCGTTTTTTTTTTTTGGCTGAACACAGTTCATGATAGGAAGATGTTTGTGCCGCATCGGTATAGTACTACAGTAGTGTCGGTATCGGTAATGAAACGGAATGGAATGGGCAGTCGAGGGCGGGCTGGACTGATCAGGTCGACTGACTAGCCAGGGCCCGGGCCCATCGCTCACATCATCTTCCGCTGATCGTCATTATAAATTGAACACGCGTACTACAGACTGTTCAGCGTGCGATTCCGAGTTATTTATATGTTCTGCGTGGGACTTTGAACGATGCACATCTGCAGTGGTTACTATGATGTTGCTCGGGCTTACTCGTGGATACTTAGTACCTTCGACAAGTGGGCCTCGCTCGTCGAGATTCGAGACTCGGATATGACCGTTGGTTGATGCTACACCTAAGTTATCCATTCGGACCATTCCACTCTCTCTGAGCTCCGAGTCGTCGCTCAACCAGGTAAATTGCGATATGTTCGTACCTTGCTCAGCTGCTTGTGATTCGAATCACATCAAGGCCACTATTCTCCGTCACGGTCAACAAACAATTCACGGATCCCACCCTTGGTCCTCTGATATAGACTGATACTGATGGGAAGAGGAACGGAAACATACTGCACAATCTTTGAACCGCGTACTGACAAGGAACATCAGATTTTCCGTATGATACTAATAATAAACATACAGTACAGTACGCCGCGCTGAAAGATAGATGACTTCGGGGTAATTCATGATCGCCATTGGGCGTCACGGATGCTTCGTTGGATTTTGATTTGCCCATGCCAATGGGAAACTCGAAGTGCCAAGTGCCAGTGAGCGCCCCGCGGGTTTTCCCTATTGGATAACAGGACTTGCCATGTGACCACGGGATGACGGTGACAACCGCAAATCCCGCGCTGTCATGACACACACATGACTCTCTGGAAGAAAAGTAAAGAAAAAGCTGAACTCGTGGCCCCGGCTCCAGCGTGCGAAAGTAGGCCCGCTAAGTTACTTAGCTAATATTTAGGTAGTTACGGCTCACGATTACCCAAATAAAACGCTTTCCAAAAAAATAATAATTAAAAGCTGACTCGTTGCCAGAGGATTACAGTTTTAGTCAACTTTTCGGTTTTCGGTAAGCAACACTGATCTGCGGTTGATATATCTGTACGGCGGCAAACCAAAATCAGACATCCGAATAATCCGATCAAAACATTGCGGTCCATGCCATCCAACGCCAAAGGGCCTTACGGGTACGACACGTGTCATTATTGTATTACTTCAGATTGTGAGGAGGGGGGACACATTATAATAATACAGAAATCAATAAAGAATATCCATCTATCTATATCATCCCTCTAAGCTGTTGCAATGCATTGGAAGACAAGGTGTGGTTTTTTGGGAGTACTGTATTATTTAAGGAGACAATTAGTAGCACAGCGAGTGGCGAAAGGGAGGAAGAGCCTCGCGATATTGGAAGTATTTCTGTCAGAGTCATAGTTCCAAGGGATAGACCTAAGTGTCATTCTATAAACCTCGCAGATACTAGATTGTCGTGGAGGATGCTAGTACGGATCACCATAAGAGTTGTGGCCATCGCTCGCGTGTCCTGAACGATAACGCAGAGGATTAATAAATGAAGACAAGCAAAAGGACGAGCGCGTACGATTGCGGTGGTCATAAAACTATATACGATACGTGGTTCCGTTTCTGGTGAGTTTTTACGAACAATTTCCAAAAATTGCTTGCGGAGGTCTGCATGCAGACACCCGCACCCCCCCAAATATTTCTTTCAGTGATTGTGGTCCCATGAGAAAGAAAAATAAAATTGAACGCACATCTGGATGCTGTTGGCATGTCGTTTTTACGGTCGCCATATGTTGGAATGTATTGCTTTATTGAGATCCCACGGGCTAGCTTTCGCTCAAGAATATCGCATTTGTTCAGGAAGAGTATTAATTGGACCTATATGGCATGGCACGGCACGAGCCCATCAGTTCCTATCAGAGACAGCAACGCGAAAAAGACAGGCAACTGAAGGTATGATGGAAATTTACCTTCCCAAGGAGCTTCGATTTGCAGACGGCGGTCCATAAATTGATGCTGTCTTCTAATAGGTTGATCCCCGAGTCTTCAAGCCTCTCGTCGAAGACGGATATGGGAGCGAGGAAGATTATCGCCTTGACATCCATGAAATATGGATGCCATACACCTCGCTTCCGACGTTTATCAGACAAGGGTGCAAACCATATCTATGTGACTGCTCACGAGCGATCGTGACCCTCCAACGTCGTAAAAAATCCATCCGCGACCTTTATTTCCACCTTTCAAGTTGGTGCAACAGCTAATCACACACCCATTTCCCCTCAAACGTATCAAGAGAGATACGCACCTGTCGTGGTGTCCAGCGAGAAGCGATATTCCTGCACACCCGTCGTCCGTAACCGTGCACGAACGACGTCCTCATCTGTTGGCTCATAATCTCGATGTGCGATGCGATCGAGGTCATCCAAGAAGCTACGTAGAACGAAGAAAAAATGTCAGGAAGAGAAAGCAGGCACTCTTTGCGCACTCACAATCCGGACTGATCCTCCAGCCGCAAACCGTGCGCTTCTAGAGCGGCGCGGACGTCATCATCTCCCCACAGTGCGGTAATGTCATCGCGAGACATCAGGATCACTTCCAGTGCGTCTTCTGCGGGTGATCGTTTACCCCGGCAGTTTGTCTTCTGCTTGGCAAGACCGAGCGCAGCGGCCCACCCATACCGCGAGCAAAGGCTGACCTCGGTGGGGCGTCGGAAGACCCCGGTGTCGGCAGCAGCGTGCACCTCGTCGCCCCCTGCAAGCCCCAGATGAGTTTCGAGGTCGCGCTGTACACGACGCAGCGGGCTGAGACGCATCCGGAGCAGGTTCATCTGTTTGGTCGTCTCCGTTTTCGGGGCATTCTCCAGCGTGTCTAGGATCCTGTTCACGGACCGGACGAGGTTCAGATGAACGACCGTGCGCCATGACATGCGTTCTGCATCCCAGCTTTGTCGAGCATGCAGCATTTGAAAAACTGGATGAAAAAAGTGAAGGAAAAGAGGAGATAGGTTGGTATTGAGCGTACATCTACACGGATGGAGGTAGCGAGCGCAACGAACCTTTTACTGTCGTCGATTTGCCTGGAAGAGAGGTATAGAACACGGATCGTGTCGGCATACGGTTTAAACGAGAGGAGGAATGAGTGATGGTAGCGCACCGCTTTCTGCCTGGCCCAGCAGGAGCACCTTTACTTGAGCCTTGCTGCGCGACTTTGCCCGCTTTTCTGACTTGATCTGTTCGTCGATGCGTTCGCTCACCCGTCGCGCCTCAGCTTCCTTCGCTTCGCGCACGGCGCGCTGTTCTGAGGTCTCGTTCGCTGGCGGTTCAAGTGCTTGGGAGAGTGGATCTATCGAGCTTGAGCGTGTTAGACTGATCATCGAGGGGAATCGTGAATGGTTGTTAAGAGGGGGCGAAGGATGGGCCGTATGGTGGTGCAGCGGGTTGGACGGGAGACTAGTCAAGGGAAAATGACCCTTGCCGTTTTTGTGGGCATTTTATGTCCAGGCAACAGATTGCGGGGGATCAACCATGGACGTTCGCGAGCGCTTGTCGCGCCAGGAACCTCAATCGAAGAGCAGAGGGAAACTCGCGACAAAAAGCAGGGCAGGCTCGCAGTGGAAACGTGCACCTGTCTCTCGGGTTCCATTCCATCCTTAGTAACGGCAAATTTGCCGAGATCGTTTGCGTACACCATCTTTAATTTGCGCACCTGTCATCCACTATGCGGACATCAGCCATACTTACTGCAACAGTACTGCAACTTCACACACTTTAAGCGTTAGCCGTTACACTATACGATTTTGAGAATGTGAATGCGGTGTTGTTTGGCCTGCCTGGCACGCCAGTAATGCAATTTGGTCGGTTGGTGAATTCTTCAAGGACGCCAGGGTCCGGGAGTCACCGTGATGAGAGTCATGGGACGACTCGGCTATATGGCCCAGTCAAAATTCTCTCACAAAATTCTCTCACAAAATTCTCTCATTGGGCGATGTGGCTCGCGTGCCTGTAGCTGTAGAGTTGCTGGTTAGTCAGTCAGTCGCATATAGCTTGATCAAGAGCAGGGCTCGACTACTGTATTATTATCCCCGTTAGCAAGGGATCGAGTTCGCATCTGACTCGGAATCGCGGGGCGACGGTCATGCCACCGTCATGGTCATGGCCCTCATGGGAGGCCGATAAGAAACAGTCTTGGCACCTCCATACATCGAGACAATGAAAGTCAATGACAGAAAAACGAGGGGAGAAACGATGCCAGCGTGGTTAGTTGCACGGTCGCATCGCACTATAGTATGGCAATGGTGTTGCACTTCGACCGTCGGTACACAACGGAAGTTTCGCGAACGTGACCCAGACTTAGAAAAGTTCGGTTCGCTGGTCGAACCGATTAGCCAGCTGAGCCGATTTGGGTAAGAATAAGCAAACCAAGAACCAAGCTTGTCTACCACAATACCCGAGATGTAAGGGTCCTAACTGAACTTTTCATCCCTAACCGCCAATATCGCAAACCAGAATGCAAAGTTTTGATTCCTGTGGTTCTCCTCTTTTTCCGGAGACTACTACCTTGAGGATACCGCTTATTGTCTAGCGGGACTCACACGAGCGTGTGAGGCCAGTAAAAGTTTGAATTCTTACTATACTCATGCATGCCAGTTGCCAAACCAAAACCAAAACTCAATTTTAGCTTTCGATTAAATGCTTTTTATTCGCCTTAGTGCAGGTAAGGGAATTGGGCGACGTGCCTGCCCCTTCCTTCCATTATTTCCGACCTTACGACATTTAAATATGTTATGAGAAGAAAAGATAACGTACGCAGACAGATGGCGAGGCGCGTAGAAGAGGAAGAGAAACACACCACCGAGGCTGATAGATTAGGGTTGGATGTTGTGGCTCCACTGTACACTGTTGTGAGCGGATGAGGCGCGGAGGTGCCAAACAGACACGGTGAACTGAAGTGACGCCACAATAAATATGGCACGTGTCGAAGGCGATCGTCGCGAAATCATGGTGACACCACCACAATTGCAATACGTCGTTCTCTGTGTAGCCCTCTCCTCATTGACCCACGCCGTGTTAAACCAGACGGATCTGTATAATGTATTTTTCGTCAATAAAAGCGGTCACCAAGGCGCGCATTGCCGTTCCCTAATACTGTATTAATATGGCCATCCTTGTGTTGTGTATGAATCTCAAATGTGACGATCAGAAAATGTGTACAGTACCGTTGAGAACAACTGCCCAAATACAGCAAAGGATGTTTTCATAAGCGACCTGGTGAAACATGTCAGAGTCAGAAGGAAAAAGCAGTTGTCGAGGACAGTTCGAGGACGTCGATGGTGGCGGCCATGTCGAGACCCAAACCCAGACCAAACTTTATCGGCACGGGAATCACCGGTTCTGCTACCCGAGAGCCGCGAGTGAACATTTCGGAACCTTTCAGTACTGTACAGTTCGGAGTTCTCTAGTCAGCCATTCGACCCTCGTCACCCCCAAAATGACGCTCCAACAGCCTGTGGAAGCAACGACGACGGACGCTGCACATGAGGTCCAAGGATCCCCACAAACCTGCGTTATTATCGTAGGCATTGGGTAAGTTTGATCTTGATCGGCCTCGCATGCGCATACCGTATATGCGCATATATAGGCACAATCGCGGTGGCAATGCCATAGGAACCTAACATTATCTCCTCGGCCCAGGGGCGCAACGTGCTCTGGCAAGACGACCCTTGCAAAGCATCTGCACAAACTCCTTCCGGGCAGCTTCATTATCCACCAAGATGTACTGTATCCCCCAACTCCTTTCTCAAAATCTCTCCAAAAATCGTCTGTCCTGCTGACCCCCGCGCATACACTGGCAGGACTTTGCTTCAGTACGCAGCTCTTCGCGATCACCGCACCTGCATGGTACTAATGCGCTGACCGATGTAGCCCGAAGCTACATTACCGATACACCCAACGCTCGGACAAGACTGGGACTCTGCGCCGACGGCGATCGACTGGCCGCGTCTACGCGCATTCCTGCGCACCGTCAAGCGCATCGCGCGCATACCGGATGATCACTCCTCACACGACCACCTGAACGAGCAGAAGCCCACTCCCCTCAGCGATTCGGTCGCTGCGCGGTGCAAGGCGGAGATCACGGCAGTGCAGAAGGAGGTCGAAAATGCGTATGGCGTGCACGTCGTTTGGGGACTCGTAGATGGTTTCTTGTTATATTGGGATCAGGTCCGCTATTCCTTTCCGATTCAGAGAGTTAATGACGAGCTTTTCGCTTGGCTCTTAGGAGATTGTTGATACCCTTGATGCCAAGATATTCCTTCGTGTGCCGTACGATGTACTCAAGAAGCGAAGATCAGAACGTTCTGGATATGCTACCGCTGGTCAGTTGCTCTACAATCACTCTCCTTTGCAGAATCCCTAACCTTCATACTTGTCCCCCTTCAATCGTGTCTGCATTGGCCTTTGAGAACAAATGAATTCAGAAGGAGAGTTCTGGAAGGACCCGCCTGGCTACTTTGAGCAACTCGTCTACCCCGCATACACCGATGCCCACAGCGTCATATTCACTGTATGCATTTCCCCGTTTCCGCCACAAATCGTTATTCGCATGCTCATGCAAGCCACAGGGTGCTGATGTGGAGAATGGGTCACCGTCACTCCCGGGCCTCAAGCTCATTGAACCTCTGCAAATGACCATGGATGATATCGTGACGAGCTGTTGCGAAGAGCTTGTGTCAGTACTTCGTAGATCTAAACCGCTCACTGTCGGGGGAGAAGGCGCACCGCCACTTTAGCGCGAATTTGAACTAGTCGGAGTGGTTTAGAGATGGAACAAGAGGTGAAGAAGGCGACTCGAGCGGTGACCTTGCAAACACGCGAGGCCCAGAAGGCAATCCGAAGATATCATTATACGTCGTTTGTCAACATGCTGTATGCATGACACAACAGGTCCTCTACGTGTAATTACACGAAGAAATGTAAAAAATTGTTCAGGGCGGGCGGGAGCGGATAATGTTAGCCGGATATAGTCGACTAACGGATCCACTCGTCACCGGGTCACCAACCGGTACTAGAGGTCTTCGCGACCTCGGCTTCCCATTGGGTCCCGTGCATTCACGACAGACACAGTTAGGCGTGGCGAAGCGCGTCGTCGTCGATCGTGGTTCGCTTTTTCCCCACCCTTTTGCTCACTGTGCACCGTGTTCCGCGAGGGGCTATTGGTTCCGCTCGAGAAGATTCCATTCCACAGCTGTTCGTCTCTTACACACAGTCATGGACTTGCCTGGCCCCGCTTGGCTTTACTTATATCTATAGGGTTATCCAACAATCCGCATGACGTGCGCGAAAGCGTCGAGATGCTCTTAAGCGGGTCTTCAACCAGGGCAGTTAATGTAGCCCAAATATCGCATTTCTACTCCGCAGACTGCATGACCGCCTCGTGCACCAAGGGCGAACCTCTATTTCCTCTGGGCATGAAGGATCGTCTCGATCAGAGTTTCGATTTCCAAAACCCGCGCCAAACGATATAAAACATTCGACGCTAGAGAGGGTATAAGACGTTATGGGTAGTACGTATGCGTGCAAGTGCATGTGCGAGGATGTGTCAGACAGCAAGTTACAAAGTATGATAATCGGAGGAGAGAAAGGGAGTGATGGGGAATTCAGAAGAAGTAAGTAAGAGGCGACGCGAGTTGAGCAACGACAAGCTCTTCTTGAGCAGCTAGAGTGATACGAGATGAATGTGAAAGTTAGAGAGTATGGGCTGTAACTTACGGGCTGCATCACATCAACTTCATTACCAGAAATCCCAGACAGAAATAGCGATAGGGTGACCGGAGAGCTGTCGCGCGGCAACGAACTGCCCAACGTTTTCCTGAAAATGTCCCGATGGCTCGAGCCCTTCCACGAAAATGTTCTGCAGGCTGGGCAACACTTCTGTTATTCTGCTCCCAACGAGCTCTTGGATGGCGGTCGCGATACTAGGCGCAAATTCCTTGGATAGGTAGAGATATTTCACCGTGGTAAATGGAAGTAAGAGCTCCAACCAAAGGGTGTTCTCGATAACATCATTTTCCCAAATTAGTTGCGAATATTCACAATTAATGTACAGGCCCTCTGCCGTGGAAGATAAAAAGTTACAGACCTGGGCGATGGACGAAAGCCGCCCATCTGGTTCTCTGCATAGGATGGATATATGAAGTGAAGCGCCATGAGCCCAGAACTGGAAGTTGGCGCTGATATTATCGAATCGTACACATTCTTCACTGTGTTTCCTGAATCTGGGTGTACGATTGATGAGTTGGGCGAGTCGTGGGGTGTCAAAATCGGCTTGATGGAAGAAAGTTATAGCGAAGGTATTGAGTTGAGGGGCGTCGATGAAGTTCACAAGGTCCTCTAAATATTCTGCAACGCCTTTGAAATGAATGGTGCAGAGAGCGGGGAGGATAGAGCGTTTTGGTGGAGGCGGAGGTCGGGTTTCCCAATCAGGGCGAGATTGAGGGGATTCGAACATAAATAATAGCGATTGGAGGCTGGACAACACGGAGAGGAGAGCGACGATCGCTTCGGGTGAAATGTACCCGGAATGAGGTATATCAGAGAGACGAAGGTCGACAAGGCAAGTAGCAGACGAAGCTAGTTTTGGCAACCCCGGAAATGGGATGCCTTCCAATTGGAATTTTCGTAGACGTGGGGCAAATCCACCCAGGAACGAATCGGGAACGGGAATAGCTGACAGCGATTCACCATCTGAGGAAAAAAAAAAGATTTGTCAACTCAGGGAATGGCATCTGCATCGCAGCCAAGATTTCTTCCAATTGCCAACCCGCAAGGCCCCAGAGGACGACTTGATATAGGCGACTACTCTGCCCAAGTGCTGCAATGACGTTGTCCGTGCTTGATGATGAGGCCATATCGCCCTCAACAGTGAGAGGTAAGGCTGGCCAGATGTCCAGTGTGTCTTTTGCAGGTGTTTCAGGTGTACAAAAAAGTCGCAGGTTCAGGTGACGTGGTGACCCAAAAACAAGGCTTCTCCATCGTCGACACACATGAACCAGCGACTGCCAAGCCTCCACCCCCCTTTTCTCATATGATAAACAGATCTTCATATAGATATTGAATATTCCTAGTAGGACGTCATCAGGAAGTACGTCGATTTGTTTCACCTGGCCTACATCGCATCACGTCAGTCAGAAGTCATAGCAGGATGTAGCGTAATGAGAGACATACATCGATTTTGTTCGGTTAGTTCCTTCCGAGTCTCGCTACGATTCTTTGCCATCAGCAAGCCTTCAGATCGAATCAATTGGGATCGATATCCCGGGGCGGCTAAAAAACAGTGGAGAGGTGAGGGCCGTGCTAGAAATGGTGGGGAGATTTGACGAAGGCACGGCACGCCTTTTAGCTGAGCTAAGGAGCGAGCTATGTGGGACTTCGTTGGTTATCGATCAATGCAGCGCGCGAGTTTCTCTTGAAAGTCGATCGATGAGGCCGATGAGGGTTCGGCGGGCGCTGGGATGGACAGACAGCGGGGGGGAAGAAAGTTGCTTACCCACGTGATCAGGCGCCACTTCTCCCCGGTGTAACCCAATCTTACTCACAGCTGGTATTTTCGTTTCTGTGCTATATATCACCGACGCCTTCAATGCGTTTAAGGGATGTTTAGATCTCATATCAGCCGTAGCAAAGAGCTCCCCTTTCATTTCAGCTCAAATTAGGACGGCATCACACCGCCACCCAACACCTCTGATCCTTCTTCTCCAGCGCAGGCGCAGGGCGAATACCATGAGCAAGGCTTACTGGCGCCAAATCATATCGCCCACAAATGCGTATGTCTATTCCGTTCCAATGGCCCTGGCGTTCATAGCAACGCGGGTAAATTTAATGGTTTCTCTTCGGTGTGTGGCCCCTTCCCTTCTTTCCTTCCCTTCTTCTTTGCTCACTCTTCCTTTGCCGTTTACAATCTAATACCCAATATTATTTCTTTCTTCGGTAGGCTTGCCTGGTTTTGGTTGGCTGGGGTGATTAGGGTATCCTCGGTATATATATACATCCGAGCGTATGGCTTGTTGACGATAGTGACGACGAACAGGCCTCAACTTCCGCGAGACCATACGCAGAATTAGTGTGCTCGGTTTCCCAATGCGTCATTTGGGCCCTGTGCGGTGACCACAGATACAGCTCTCGGCGTAACAAAGCGCGTCTTCGTGGATTGCGATCTTTTTTTTCTCCCCACTATTTTCCCTCAATAACTGGCTGATTGTACTACGCGAGGGATTAATAGTTCCACGAGTGGAGATTCCATACGTTGTTCGTCACTCACACCATATGCGTATGCCAGGGTGGTTGTTGGCACTGGACATTGATCGATTCAGTCAGCTTGAACCCTTGGGATTCTCGAAGGAGAGTAGCATCATGACGTGGGCAAAATGGAACACAGAAATCTGACATATAGCAAAACATTTGAATCATCACCTCTCGACCTTGGAATGAGGGACCCCGATTTCCTGCCCTAGTGTAAACGTTTATAATTATTGCCAAAGGGTTGGACAAGTGAAGGTTACTCACACCGAGAGATCCGAGACCGAAAGGTGCATTATAATACTCCCAAGCTTGAAGCTTGAAACCCTATTAGACACCACTTATTCTGGCCATTGCAAGCACTTCGGAGATCTTGGCATAGAATTGATTCATATCAGGTTGTTCGTCCCCAGGAAACCCCTGCATGATAACGACAACATCAGGGTGTAGGGCCACTTCTTCAAGGTCAACTTGTGGTCTTGATATTCTCCCCAGCAGAAATTCCGGGGATCGTTACAGGACGTAAGATATACTCACTTCGGCCATCGGTTCCAGATACTGTAGCACGTGCCAATGTTTTAAAAGCTGCAATAAAGCAAAGTCGCGGGTGTGGTGCGAGAGCTCACGGCCATGTAAGTGATTTCTTCTTTTACTGGAATGCTTATGCTACTACGCCTGGCCTGGATTCGTGTGCATGTGTGTCACAGTAGAGCGGTGTGCAACTCGTTCTGAACGCGAATCGACCATCCAAGTCGGCCGCCGAGTCACGTCTTTCTTCATCTAATTCAATAAAGAAAACCACAGTGAGGGTTTTCGGGTTGTTTTCTAGTGGCTTTCGTTCGCGTATACGGCACGTAGAGATTCAGGTGTGCTAAGGTCCCAGTGTGATTGCATACGGCACCGGTGAGATGAGGACAGGTTGCGCAGAAGGATATCCAACCATCCGCATTCCACTGTTCGAAGGCCCTACTGCCAATGTAGCGCGGCTGAGTGTCGCACGAGTTCGAGAAGAATAGAGACTAAGAGATCTTAGAGGAAGAAAAATTGTCAGTGGTTAACCTGATGACGCGCACGGTGGCTTAGGGGTTCGGGTTGGCGCAGCATCATTCGGGTCGTAGTCTCGTAGAGCAGTAGGCAGAGAGAAACCAAAAGGGTGCGCAGGCAAGGCAAGAAGAAACTGAACCGAGGGAAACTGAATTGAATTGAAAGAGTCCGTCCTTGCGTGCTTAAATACATGATTCGGCTAGGTCTAGGGTTTGTATAGTAGGGCAACCCTCGGGGGTGCCAGTGATGGAGATTGAATAGGGAGGGTGTAAGCGACAAAGGAGACTAAAGTAGGTAGGAAAAGAAGTCGTACGGTTGCTTCGTCGTGGCAGCTTTGTGTCGGTAAGCGTTGTCCAAGGGCGTGAGACGAGGAGGGTGGAGGAGTCAATGTGAGCACGTGAAGACAGGTTCTCCGATGCGGAGGTTCATTCCGTTCCAAGCGTGGCTCCGGACTGCTCAGAGTGTGGAATGGCACGCGTCGGATCAGTCTGTGCGAGCGCAGCCAGTCTACCCACCTTATACCAACTTACCATTTAAACACATTACTGTCCTCGCTGCCGGGCGTGACGATAGCGTCTGAATGAATGCGGAGAGCAGTCCGTGTCTAGCATTGGTGCAGCGTGGCTCCGCCCTAGCGGAATTATGCCTGGGGGGCCCCGAGCTCGGCAAAGGGATCAGGCGTTAGGAGAATGGCAATCCGGGCGAACATGCCTTGGTGTTCCGCCTCCGCTGTGCCCTAGGTGTAAACTTTTGACCCTCCTGCCGGGCTTTACGGCGAGGTCAGACCAACGCCATGAAAATGAGCAGTCAGAGTGGCAAGGCGAAGCGAGAGGTGAGAAAACAGTTGCTGGTGTAAGCAGATGCGCGCCGTACGTAGTACTAGTAGGTGAGCATCGCTTCAGAGACTAGGCCGCAGTGACAGCGATCTGTGTGCTGCTGTCTGCGTATCAGCACTGATTCAGCAGCCCCCAAGCCCAGAATCCTGGCTCTAACACGTGCTGCGTTCTATCGACGTGTTGAGGTATCATTGGCGCCGTTTGAGCCACCACCACCAAGTTTGGGCGAGCGCGTGCTTGAGGGGACCTCATCCAGAAGAGGTCAGGTCCAGTCAGTCACATGGACATCATGTCCCAGCCCATTGCACTGATTCTTGAAAGTTGAAAGTAAGGCATGTATCAGATGATGACTTATGAAACTTGAACCCGGACTTGAATTTGCACCTGAATGCAAATATTGGGCGACGAATTTTAGTGGCGTACGGACAAAATAATCAATTGAAATTGAATGTGATATGGCCGACATACCCTTGAGAATAATTTGTCCAACCGATACAGGACCGCAGCTGAGGCCTGAGGTCAGACCGTCACTCGGAGTCTCGGACGGGTGGCGGCAAATCCGAGTCCGTAATGTGTCAGCACGTTCATGTTAGCGAGCGAAACGAAAAGGGTCAACTAACTAACCGTCAACCAACAGTCAACCAACACCAACATGTCGAATACCCCTACAGATCACCAAATTTCATCATCGCCATCACGACGTCCCGCGGACTGCCTCTCATGCCGCATCATCGGAACGGGCGCACTGGGCGCGACGGGCTTGTACGCGCTGAACCAGGCGCGAGCGCATCAGCCTGGCTCGCCCGTTGGCAAGCGAATCATGGCAGGTGTCGGAGTGTTCTTCTTACTTGGGAGCGTGGCGAGGTGGCGAGCGTGATTGGGAAGGCGTGCAGGTGCACGTGTTTGTGTACGTATTGTTATTCTTCCTCTTTCATATTGGCCACCTTTTGTTCTGACTGCCCTGCATTTTTCAGATGTGGGACCTTTTTGACTTGAAGTGGAAGCACCACGCCACCTCGTCCTATGATCTGAGGGGGGGGGGGGGGGAAAGAAACCAAGGTTCGAACGGCGATCCTAATCCCTAGATATGTTCGTTTTTTTGGGACAGTCAAGACCAAGACCGTAACATGGTCGGCAAAAGTCTAACAGACAATAGGACGTCCCGCGTTACCCGCACGGCACTTTTCCCACAGGGAGGCGATGTCGCATTTCCGATGTTATTTCTTCTTAGTTTGGTCGTGCCCGATTCTTTGATAACCATCAAAAGCAGTCCTTTTTGTCCCCAGGATCCGATGACACCGCGGATATAGAACCGTGGTGTATACGGCCGATGATCAGTATTGCCCCGCAATCCTATTGACAATCAGCATCGACAATCGGGAAACCTTCTGAAATTCCTTTGATGCGAGCAAAAACGGCAAAAAAAAATACATACATACATAACTCACGAAGTCAGTGCGGGCGGCAGTACAATACAGTACCCGTGTCCGATCGATTCATCTCATCGATTTGCAACTTGCTCATTCAACCAGAAGGTGATTATTCCTCAAAGCGGGACGTCTAGTGATTGCAAGGAGCGCGCTGCTGATAGAGGAGTCGGCATTATTGTACCCCTCTCCTCTCAGAGTCCGACCCTCAGGCTCCGTGATCATTGCAATCATACGTGTCGTGTGGTCCTCCTTCACGAAGCCTCCGAGGGATCCACGGTCTTTGGGTTTTACCCATCCACCCCTGGTTGCCCCGTTAGTCGACCCCTTGAATGTGTGGCAATCATCGTTAAAGCGGAATCGAACCTTCTGATGCACAAGATCATCGTTTTCTTTTCTCGAGAGAATCGGAGCTTGCAGAGCTTGGACAGGCTATGATTGATGGATGACAGCGTAATGATACTAAGCACGGTACAACACCCCTAGCAGTGTCAGCGCCGACCGATTCCAGGTTAAACGAAGCGTGCCCGGTAGAGGATGATGTGATCCAAACCCGCTCTGGTGTGCGCAGTCCTGCCCACGAATGCAATTTTACCAAGCCTCGGCGCCACGCTGGCTGCCCTGCGACATCAGCCTTCAAGATGCGGTTGAACTCATCGATTAGCCTTGACCACACGGCGACGGTTTGCTGACCCCTCATTAATAGATAGTGAGAGATCAAAACACGCATACGGTTCGCGTCGTAGCAGACTATGTCAAAACTAAAATTCAGCATTTATTGGTCTAATATTCTAACTCAGTAGTGGGAAATACGGGAAAGGCATTCAAGGCAAACAATGAGAGAATATCGGCGGACTTGTGTAGATCACCGATAAGGATCCCTGACGACAGATTGGCTATCAGGTCCTTGAAAACTCGTTCCTGAGAGTGTCAGCATTCAAACCACTCAAACTCAAAATCGCGGAGCATGCATAATCGACCATGCTGGACGGAGGCGGCACGAATGCGGAGGATATTTACGAGAAATCATTTACGAAGGTCCGCATCGCCTGAGTCATCGATAGTAGTAAGCTCCCAGTCAAAATCGCCAGAGAATGGAACTGACTCACCTTGCTCGAGTGGATAAGTCATTCATGCGATCGATATAGGAACTGTGATGAACACGACCTTTGTCCGCCTCTCCCCCATCAGCATGCTCAGTTCTAGTACGAGATGAGTTGGAGCAGGGCCTGCGGAATGAGCCGCGTGGAAGCGATCGTTCAAGCAAGTCTATGAGGTACGGCCCGGGAAGCGACGAAGTTTGTTTGTTATCGCGCATGAAAATTGACAAAGTCGTAGATCCTTTCGTTCCTCCACAGCAGGTTCACCACGGCATGCAGTTAAACGCGTCCAACAACGTAGGCGAATAGACCCCTCGTCACGACAATGCCGTGGTACTTTAGCCCTCCTACTAGCATCGACCTTGAGCGCACCTATATGGAAGTATCGTCATAAGGTAACTCGCTGTCTCGCTCAGTAATGCAATGGATGTCGTGCAAGAAACCACTGAGCTCCTGAGAACAAGCGATCAATGTCAAAAAATGGGTCACCTAAAACCTGGAGTCCTCGTTCATACTAGTATATGTTCATATTCCGGCATATTCCGTGCATTTCCAGCACGACACGAATGCCATCGTCTCTTCCGAACAAGGCTGTTTTTCTGGGAGTTCCCGGGTGAACTGCGGCGTGTGTAACTTCAGAGATTATTTCGGTCTGGAGAGAAGACAAGAGACGCAGGAACCCTGCCATACCCGAGCTCGTGGAAACAAGGACACCAGCCACACATCAACTTGACGGGCGTTCCCCGTGGAACGATTTATTGAACAGGCCATCACGTCTCGGGCCCAACGAGGGTGAGACTATTTCAAAAATGTTTGGCCAGTCCATCGAGAATTTTGTTTACGGGGGACCAAATCAAGGCGACGTATGATGGTACGCCATACCACGCGCCGTCTTAGCATGCCCGTTGAGCAAACAACTCTCGAAGGCTTAGCAAGTAAATCACCAATGTGAGAAAGGATATTCGCACAACTCTTTAAGAAGGCGGGCCTTTCAAGGGTGTACTAGATACCACAATAGTCAGTGGTGCTAAAATCAAAAAATGTATGTGGGATATAATAACTGACGCACCGCCAGCGGAATCACCTTCGCCACCGGTTTCGTCTTGTGTGGGTTGTCCTGTGCGACTTCCTCGGCAATCAGCTCGCTTTCGAGATGCATCTCCTCAGGCCCCGCCTCGCGTACAGAACAGCACGCTGTGCTAATGTCTCATACGTAGGCCGGGCGATTACCCAGTGATGGGGGAAAGGGTTATTTCAAGTTACTATCTGATGCTATCTCCGTCCCTCTTTCGAACAAGTGTTGCACTGCCCCCAGGCTCGAAATACCATCCCTTTTTTGACCTCGGGTGGGAATTGAGGGTGAGCGTCGCTCAGTGTGGCGGTGGGTACTTCGGCACCCTCCTCCCAAGAACAGTTCGAAAAGAAAACACAGTTGCCGTAGGGTCCTGGCCTGTATCCTGGCCTGTATCATGTAACTGCTGTAACTTACCTGGCGTGAGGCGGCAACGGCGCCAAAAAAATTGCAACATGACAGGTCCCTGAGGTCCCGCTGACATCTAGATGACACCGGGGAATTTATGAATTCCCGCAAGAAAATAAGCTCCAGACCGTGATGAACTCAAGTTGAACAAACGGGACGCCCAAAAACTCGAGAGTTTGCGGCGGTACAGTCCAAAGCCAGAAGTTGTCAAAATCGGTAAATTCACAAGTCCGTGCCGTACCAGTAGGGTGGACCAGGGCTTTTGCAGTTCAGTTCAATATTAGAGCAGTTTGAACAGCGTATCAGTTGACACTGGTGTGTGCGCTAATCATCTAATACGGTTCAATTTACCATAATCGAGTTTGTATATATATTAGGTGGCAAAGACCGGCAATTTCCAACCAATCAAGACAACTCGCTGTGAACAGATTGAGTGATGGATGATCAAGGTATAGAAATACGTTGCACCCGGTGCTCTGCTCTCCGAGTTATGGGTCTGTACAAGTCGGACTACCCTAATTCACCATTTGACAGTACACGAAACGCCGTCACGACATGATGATTGCACAACGCCAAAATGATGACCCTTCTCATTGTATATCAAACTGTTTATCATCAAACAAAACAAAGTTGCAGTTCATACATTCCACGAAAGGTACACCCAAAACACCAAGAAATTATTTCTCCCACCTTCACTCTGCGCTCGGAGCGTCATACTTATTTCCACATAATATCCACAGCCTGGGGCTTCTGGTACAGACCTTGTGTGTGGGCGCAATGTTCAACTTCAAGTTGATTTCCCTGGAGGGTCCCACCAGCGCCATCTCGCGCGCTACATCCGACGCCACTGCGCCAAAGACTGCCGCCAGTGAGACCGCCCAGTTCGTCCGCGTTCCACCCACGAATGCAGCTGCGCAATCTACTCATGATGACGGAAAGTCCCGAGTTAGCAGCAGCGCCTATGAAGTAAATATGACGATGACGGTGATCAAAAAGATAAGAATGGGGATGGAGAACGAGAATGAGGGGAACGTACCAGCGCCGGGGAGAAGTCCGAGACGTCCTCGATTTGTGGTACTGTAGTGTCTAAGCCGTCAAAATTACTCCTGAGGCCAACTCTGCAATCATCTGACGAACCAACTCAAGATGTAACCGTAAAGGAGCGAGCGCGAAGGGAAAGACGTACTGCTTGCGGGCGGCCTTCACAATGGTGATGTGCTGATATGGTCCACGACACCCTTAAGGTCGACAGACACATACTCCGGGACAAGTTGACCTGCATCTGAGAGTTGCCGATGCGACGCCCATGTGAGTCTCGTCTTATTACGTACGAAGTGCGCCTTTGCGACAGGGGTGAGATCGTGTCACACCTCCAGTCGCTGTTGTGGACCCGTACCGACGTGCCGAAGTACGTTGTCAGACAAGTTCCGCGAGATGTTGTACAGAGTGGGCACCGTCGTGATTTAATAATCACAGGCGCACAGAAACTTTGGGTGCGGGTAGCGCCATAGCGTCCGATGTGCACGAGAGGTAGACAAGGAATCAGAGATGATTGAGTTCTCGGACAAGCGTTTACCGAACTAACTACAGCGGTGGCTACCCAGTTAAGCGCAAGCCGAACGTCTGGGACAAGAAACCAGGGTAGGTTCGAAGTGGACACGGTACGTGCACGGACCTGCGAGCTGAGAGTGAGAGACAGTCAAAGAAACGGAACTCAACCTGGGAAGCGGAGGTTAACGCACCAGATGAAACTGACGGCATGACCCGCACGCAAGCGAAGCCCGCCCACATGACCGAGTGTGGCTTTATCAAGGGACAAAAACAAATCGAAGAAGAAAGGGGAGGGGTGTGGAAGTCGTGATCAGCGTAATCGCGAGGTGCGAAGGGGAAAAGCGCAACGTACATGGCAGGCGCCTTTCTCAGTATTACGTCTACGACCTCCACGGGTCGTCGGGAGCACGCCACACGCGAACTAAGGCGGTAGGGATTTTTCGCAAAAAAAAAAAAGACGGTGAGAGCGATGAGAATGATCAAATCAGGTGCTAAGCGGGCCGGTATGCGTGGCGGGGCCTGGTGCGGGCGGGGTCATTCGAGGAGCGCCTGAAGAGAGCGGTAGCTTCGCTAGGCGCATCAGACACAGTGTTTCTCATCCGAGTCGTTTCTCATCAGAGTCGTGGGTCGTGTGCAGTCGTGGCAACAACGGAGGCCTCAACGATAATACACGTGACTCGGACGCGTCGGGATTCCGAAGCCGGCAACGGCAAGAGCGCGGGGTTATCACATGTAATAGGTTGCTACCGGGCGTAAGATCCGTACTTGAGCCACCTCATTCCCTCTCATCTTTTCTTCCTCATTCAATCAACGTCTTCATGGCACAAGTCATCGTAGTCGGTGGTGGTCTTGCCGGCCTCTCTGCAGCACACACCCTTCTCGAGCGTGGTGCCAATGTTCTCCTCCTCGACAAGCAAGGGTCCGTCTCTGTCTTTCTCTGTCTTTTTCCTCTTTTTTTTTACCTTCCGTCGTTGCCTTCAGCTTCATGGGTGGAAATTCCACCAAAGCTACATCCGGCATCAACGGTGCTGGCACTCAGACTCAGCAAGATCTCGGCATTACAGACTCCGCAAAGATTTTCTTTGACGACACCAAGCATTCAGTGCGTATTCTCCAGATTAGATTCTCCATTCAGTACTGAGGTGCCTGTTCTGTACGGTATAGGCTCGTGATCTCGCGCGTGATGACCTTATCCGCGTTCTCACTGGCCGCTCAGGCGATGCCGTGAACTGGCTACAGGACAAGTTTGCCCTCGATCTCTCCAAAGTTTCTCGTCTCGGTGGTCATTCTCAACCTCGCACACATCGAGGTGATGCCCAATTTCCCGGCATGGTCATCACCTACGCTCAGCTCGAGCGTCTCGAGGACCTTTCGCAATCTATGCCTGATCGCGTCAAGATCCTCAAAAAGGCTCGTGTCACCAATCTCCTCAAGGACGAGTCGGGAACCGTCACCGGTGTCGAGTACCTTCATGGTGGAAAGACTTCTACTGCACTTGGTCCTGTCATCCTTGCCACGGGCGGCTACGCGGCAGATTTCACGAGCGACTCATTGTTAAAGAAATACCGTCCAGAACTCTGGAATCTACCAACAACCAACGGAGAACACTCTACCGGTGACGGCCATAAGCTCGCTATCTCTGCTGGCGCAAGTGCCGTCGATATGGAGAAGGTGCAAGTGCACCCAACTGGTCTCGTTGACCCCAAGGAGCCCGATGCAAAGGTCAAGTTCCTTGCTGCTGAAGCTCTTCGCGGCGTCGGCGGTCTCCTTCTCGACAATGAAGGCCAGCGCTTCGTCGACGAACTTCAGCACCGTGACTTTGTAACTGGAAAAATATGGGAAAACGGCAAGTTCCCAATTCGGCTTGTTCTCAATGGCAAGGCGAGCAAAGAAATTGAATGGCATTGCAAGCATTACGTGGGGCGCGGGCTCATGAAGAAGTTCGACTCTGGCGAAGCACTTGCAAAGGAATTTGGCCTCTCCCCTGCCGTGCTCAAGAAGACCTTCGATGAATATAATCTAGCGGCAAAGACCAAGAAGGACAGGTTTGCGAAGAAGGTGTGGTATTCATTTCATCTTTGACTTGTCCTCTACTTACCGCCACGACAAGTTCTTCTCGGATGACAACTGGACGCTGAACGATACGTTCCACGTTGCAATCATGACCCCTGTGCTACACTACACCATGGGTGGTCTCGAGATCGACCCTGAGGCACACGTGCTCGCACCTGACGGTGCACCGCTCCCGGGCTTATTCGCCGCCGGAGAAGTTGCGGGTGGTGTGCATGGTGCTAATCGACTGGGCGGGTCTTCATTACTGGGCTGCGTCGTCTTTGGGCGGGTTGCCGGAGACGCAGCAGCCGCATATCTACTGCAGAACTACGGCAATGTGAGCGCGCGTGCCGCCGGACGCCTGGCTGGCGTTGCAACGCACCTGGGTGCACCGCAACCCGAGACGAGGAAAGCGAAGGAGGAGGTGACCACTAGCTCGAATGCTGCGTCGTCATCACCATCAAGTTCTGGGGGCAAGACTTACACGATCGACGAGGTTGCAACGCACAATAAGAAGGAAGACATTTGGGTCGTCATCGACGGACAGGTTCTCGACGTGACCAAGTTCCTACCGGATCATCCGGGTGGCGAGAAAGCCATTCTGCTCTATGCAGGTCGTGATGCGACAGAGGAGTTCAACATGTTACATGACCCAAAGTCATTCCACGGTACGCACCAGATGCGGTGATAGGGCGGGTACGGAAGTAGGCGCATCAAGCACCAATAATGTATCGGCCAGGGGAAGATCGTAATACAGTAAAAAGTCAACTTGAGTTTAATGGGCTTCCTTTGAACGTGATGCACGATGCGTGATTGGCGTTTGCAGTTTGAGATGTTGAGATGAAGTCGCAGTCATTTTCAAATTTCTAAGCCTAAATCTTCCATTCTTCCCTCATTTTGCGGCGTGGATGTCATTATTTTATTATTCGAGTACTGTGCGAGGCGTACCAACGTGAGGTGATACCGTAGTAAGCGCATTCAGGTTCACAAAGATTTTTTTTGATTACTCACGCGAACGATAGAGAAAGGATCGGGTAACTTGAACTGCGGGGGTTGGCGTATTCGGACCGTATCTTGTGAACGTAAGTTACAGTTTGATTCACTGTATCATTGACTCGGAGCCGCGGAACAGAGAGAGATTCGATAGACGGTACAGTACCGTAATCTGCAATCAAGGGACGGAGGTGTCGCCATCGAACCAGATTCCACGACTCGAAGTGAGGTCGGCATCCGACTCGGATACTGTACCGCATTGTTGTTCTCGGGTTTCCTCTTGGACCTCTTCTTGTTCAGTTGTCATTGTCCATTTTCTTCTTTTGTTCAAGAACCGAAAGGAAAAAATGAAGAAGTCAAGAAAGTTCAAGTTGTTATTATTTTTATCACGTACACGTGCCAATGCCATCTACGAAGGCATTTGAGGTCCAATCGGTGAGAACAAACCGAAAAGAACCTACAGAGAGGTGCCAGGCCTGACCCTAGCGAGGATGCACGCCGCTTGCCATGCCGCGGGGGCCAGCATGATGGTAGGTACTGTTGCGCCGGGAAGATGGGCAAAAATTACTCCTGTCCGTCCCCAAGATCGCTGGGATGAACTCACTTTTGCATCAAGGAAAGAGGGTCCAGGCTTGGAGGTTTGAACACATTCTGGCATCTTCCCAGGCTTCGGGACCACCGGACTACGGCGGCCTCGCATTGTAACACCATTCACACATAGTCCGGCGGCAGTCGCCTCGCCACTGTATACGTATTCACACACCACCGCCACCCCGTGCGCGCCATACATGCCGCACGTTGGTACTTTTATTAAAAAAGCCGGACCGGTAGGATCATAAGCCAATGGCAACGAAAGTAGCCTGGCTACAGATAAGTTACTACATGGCATCAATGCAAAAGTCCGGGTGATGGTCCAGAAAAGTCAAATCGATTCTTCTATCTTTCGCCATATCTTTTTGGCTTGGGTATATTGTCTGTTTTGCTGCATCACGGTGTCTTATGATGATGAGGGGACTAGCTGGTAGCTCCACGGCGCTACCTCACCGTCCAATCGAGGAAAGTTGATTTCGGGCCGAAACTCAACGTTTATGTGGGTGGCGGACTTCCCTTGTGTTCGGTTCGGTTTCGTGATGCGCCAAGGAGAGTGTCTTGGTGTTTGTCAGATGTCACTGGCATCCAGTCCTGCCAGAAGAACTCCGAGTCCGCGGTATCTGAAGAGTGCGATATATTGGAATGATATGAACACCTGACAAAAGCGGACTAGAACCGGAGACGAGCGAAGTTCAAACATATTTGTGAGGTGGCATCGACAACCGCAAACTTTTAACCGCCTAATGTCAGAGTAAGCGATTTTAATTGAGAGTGATGGATAAGTTACAGTAACAGTAGTACACATCAAAGATTTGGTTGGCCACGCGGTAAATGCGAATACGAGGACTCCGGGACCAATATTGTCGTAGACAGGCCCTAGCCTGACGACCGGAGTTGGTAATGCTGCGCAAGTTTCAAGACTGAAATGGTGTCCGGGTCCTGACATCATCAGATGGCTTAACAGCCGGAATCCGAAGTGCATCCGCCGGCCTGAGACGTCATTGCAAGCCAAATCCTCGGACAATAATACGCCTGTAGCAGTGGAAACGACCTCCGAGTCGGAGAGGTAACGACGGAATGAGTCGATTGAATCAAACGGTCAAGCCTGAGGATGCAATCACCATGCAGATTCGTTTGGTTTATGGTCCATGGATGCGGAGCCGACAACAAGCCCTGAGGGATGGATTCTTCGTAGATTCAGTTCGAAAGTGACCGACTCGGACTCGAGGATGCGTAGTCGTCCAGATGGAGGATAGCCTCGGTGCTCGAGGGGTCTCCAGCGCCTTCTCGTCTATATCCGAGCCACGACATGGGTGCCCCCAATCTCCGCCGGCTTGGGGAACAACTCGACGGTGGCCTCGTGAGCTCCGAATGATGGACGGGTACTAGTATCAATCCGACTAACGCACGGTTGGCAGACAGTATTCCTTTGCTAAACTTGACACGACCTGTACAAGCTTGTGTGGATGAATGGTTCAACCTGTCGGCCAGTAGAAAAGCGTGTGAAAGTTTGACATTTTTTACTGATGTGCTGGCAAGTGGGCAAGTGGGCAAATGAGCACTCCAATTATATTAGCGTTTTCATTTTCGCCGTAGATGTGCCATGCCACGTTGGTCAATGGAATGGATTTTTATTATTATCATCTCGCGTCCTTGCGTACTATCTTGACCTACCTCGAAAGCCATCTTCCTTTCCGTCACTCCCTAATTTTCTCGCAAAGTCGCGTTGTGGCGCCGCTCTATGATCATGGTGTTTCTTCCACATCCTGTGATACCTATTCCATCAGCTGTGGTAAATGCTGTTATCCACGGAATGAACCTCTCGATCGCCGCACGGTACCTGGGCGGTAGGCTACCATGTTCTCGGAAAGCATCATGCTGTCATTGCTGATTCCTATCCCTCGATAAAGTTGCTGGGGTGGTTGCGTTGCTCTACGATCATTCCCTGACTTTTGGCGATGAAATTAACTTGATTTGCACCGCTCCTCGTTCGTTTCTGAAGTGGGTTTTCTTGACAAATCACTACATGGTGGAGATGTGTCTTATTGTAACCGCCCACGGTGCGTACATTGCCTTGCCGCGTAATTGTTTCCACGATGCTCAATTATAGACCGTAAGAAACATCGGGATTCAGTACCCTTATGCGTAATGACCGAGTGAGTACTACCTGCATCAGTTTCCACTGTTGAGATTATTGAGATGCTGATTGCATGTAGGAGTGAGCCTTTGCCAGTGTAGATTCACACATCCACTCTGTTTAACGGAGACGAAGATGCCGGAAGTATCTAACCGTAGTAGCTTGTTATTCTATGATCTCGACTTTCATAGCCAACTTTATTGGGTTTTTGCGAGTCATCGCTTTGTGGGATAACTCCCCTGTGCGTCTATGATGAGTTTCTCGAGTTGGCGAAAGAGAGCTCACCACACGAATTCTAGCGGATCATGCTTGGCCTTAGCATTGCTTTGACTATAAGCTTTCTTTCGACCATGGCTGCTACAGTCGCATCCCTAATATCTTTCGAACGTAAGCCACTTCCCCCTCATTCCGATTCTGTAGCCTGACAGCACTTCTCTTAGCAGCCATCATATATGACCCGAGTCTCAAGCTTTGCTTGATGAAGGAATCGGCCAAGCCATTTATTGTCCTTTGGGCTGCTCCGGTAGGTAGTCCTTGGATGCGATTTTTTGTTCTCTTCAGATTCCAACGACCTCCAGCTAGTCTTTGATATTACAGTGCTTGCTTTCATAGTATATAACTCTCTGTCGAATCCGCGGGACCTCAATACAACCTTGAGGCGAGTCCTCCACCGCGACGGCATTCTGTTCTTTCTCGTGAGTATAAGGCGTCATCGCGCCACCTATGGCGCATGCTCATTACGCCCTAGTTTGTTGCATTAATCCGCGCGCTGAATCTTGTATTCGTCGCCGCGACTCAACCAGGGCTTGCCTCGTTCCCGGCATTGTACGTGCCGAACCTCTCTTCCGTAACCTTCACACGAGCTGAGCCCTGAGCAGCTTTTCCTGGGCCGTGATCACGCTGGCGTGCCGTCGCTTGTTGTTTCATATACACTCATACGAGCAAGAAACTCCGCACTACGATGATTCATATTCTCGCCACAACTCAATGGAAACCGACTCCGAGTTCGCCATCGAGCTACATAGTTGCAAGACGAATTGCCACTGACTTCGTACAATGCCAAACTCAAAATCGGTTTTTTTTTCACCCCAGCCTCCGAATCCCCAACCCCCCTTCCCATCAGCATGGCAAAAGTGGGGTTTCCGTCTCAAAGCAAGGTTAATGTAGTTCTGGTGACTGTCTGAAATCATTCACTGATGCCCCGCTTCCGGATCTATTTGTGTATCAGTTTTTTTCTCTGATTTTAATTTATTATATATGGATTACGACTTTCGACTTAGATCGGACTTGAACATGTATATCTGAAGACAAAGATTCCCATCAATAAAGCGGTGTACAATGCAAAAATCCCACGGGACTCATCATGGTTACGACTAGGCTGATGCAAACAACCCGCCACTGCCCAGTGAAGTGACATCTGCACGTTCAAGGGAGTGTCCATGGCAATCGCCCTGTATAAAATAAACCGCAAAATAGGGGCTACAGTACATCAAGTACATGGTGGGCAAAGAAACTCGAAAGTTTCGCCACAGTTACATCGTTGCGTTTCTCTCCGAGTCCTTCATCATGGCCCAAACTGAAAGTGAAATGATGCTCCGATCATCCATTTTATGGTTTAAGTTTGTAAAAGTGATTCAGGTGTGAGAAGCTGATTCGCGTAATGCACCCACCCTCGGGATCGTTCGTTTATCTTCAAACCCCAGGTTTTGCTTCGTGTCAGTCAGGTGAGTGCGGTGGTGGTGAGATTTTCGTTATGTAATCAACTATCTCCCGAGCCGGTCACGGTTGTCGTTCTGATGGGATCGCCATGCCTCCCATCATCAAAATGTCGAAGATGAAAATCAGTACCTTCAGACCCTTCAGCTAGACAGTGGCGTCCCTTTCCCTTGGATCAATGTTCACAGGACTAGGGTATCATGATGCCAGTAATCCCAAACTCGTACACCCTGCCTATATCGTTCTTGCTCTCTACCATTACTGTCACTTCTCCAAAGGCCGGACCTCAGCTTTGATAGCTTCGCCGCCAGCTCTGTGCTGGTTTTTCTAATTGTTTAGCTTCTCCAAGGGACTAACGATGGACATGTCGGGCACTCTCTATGGCTATTCTCAATCGAATGATTCCAACACTCTCTCAAAAGTTTTGGAGGACGGAACGCTCTTTACTGTTATGGATACATACTCAAAGGCTCAGTCAAAGGCCGTCATCGTACGTAAATGTCCCTTTTCCTATCCGCACATCTGTTCTCATCCCCGCAGGCATTAATCGTTGCATCTTGTATTTCCTTGGTTGCCACTGTCGGACTGTTGGCGGCGATCGCCGTGAGTTCCAACTGGATAACTGTATCTTCCCAGACCTAACGTTTTTGCAAAAGTTGTCTGCGTTCAATACGCGCACTATCAAAAACCCAAACATGTTTGTGCGGACGCATGTCGCTTTCTATTTCGTCTCGCTACTCCTCAGTGACATCCTTCAATGTGAGTCCCAGATCATACATACTCTTACTGTATATGTCTTGTGCGCGGCGCATGGGCCTTGAACTTAGCGGGAGTATACTACCGTCGGGGTGGGGAGGACTACTTTGAGCCTACTGATATTTGTCTTGGATGCCGCCACTAACATACTCTCATCTTTTTGCAGCCATCAGTTCAATCATAAACTCGACGTGGGTGCGCGAAGGGGCTATCAGATATGGCTCGCTGTGTACAGCCCAAGGTACGTCTGGTAAACGATTTACGTGGAGCTTGCTAACGTACCCTCAAGGTGTCCTCAGGCACATGTCGGATGTCGGCATTGCTATCTGGTGAGTCGTTCGGTACGCCTTAGGAAGCTTTTTGACTAAATTATTTACAGGACTCTGGTATGGTTGATGATTTGACTTACAAATTGGAGTTGTATTCAATCTATTTCAGGTCATTGCGACGCGCACATTCAATGTTCTCTTCCTTCGCCTGGATACCAAACATTATGAGAAGTGGATTGTTTTGATTGCCCAATGGTCTCTCATTTTTGCGATCGTTATTGGTGGGCCAGCAACAGCCGGGACTGAAGAACACGGCCCATACTGTGAGAAGTTGTTTGATCTGCGAGTTTTTACAAATTTCATGACTGCTTTCAGACGGCATTGTGGGCGATTCGTGTTGGATAGCTGCAAACTATACGGTTCAGCGCATCGTGTACGTATTTAAATTATGAAACTCTTCGCGTAAATTTATCCTGCCTCATAGTCTAGATTACATGGTCGTAGGTTTTCTGGTAAAATTTTCACCTGGTTTTCCCTGAAGATCTTATAGGCATTTATCTCCGCAATCCTCGCGTTTATACTTTATTCGCTCGTGTTCTTAAAGCTGCGCGGAATTGTTCGCAAGAGGGCTTCTTCGACAATCATAACACCGGCCGATAAGGAGCGCACCTTGAATGAGAATTACGAGCACAGATTAGCTCGCCAGATGTTATTATTTCCAGTATGTGTTCAGTTCAACAATTCATTTTGACTAACTGACATGAGTCTCGCAGATTGCCTACACGATTATGATCGTTCCCCTTACTCTCTGTCGCTTCCTCGCATGGGCAGGGCACGACGTTTCCTTCGGTTTCAGTGTCTTCAGGTACGATCTGTCGTATTAACAAGACCTTATACCTGATTCTCTGCTCTCAGTGACTTCACTTACCTTCTAGGTGGTAAGTTGAATGATCCGGTATAATTTGAATATACTAACGGGCGGACCTTAGGCCTCGTCCATGTGATCCTCTTCGCTAGTACAGGCCGCATTCTACCCCGAAACTCTGTACTTCCTCGGTTCACAATCTCGCGTCCAAAGATCCTTCTCGCATCCACAGCAGTGGCTTCCAGCGATTTCGATTCTTTCTACGGTGAGGCCGTGACCGGAAACACAAAGCGTGATGGTGTAGAGAAGAGAAACAACGCCTTCCTCTCCTCTATCACTGAGACGGCCGACCCACGCAATCCATTTGCGGATCCTGTGCTCCCTCCCATCGACGAATCTATCATCAGGCGCGTGGGTAGCCCTGACTCCGATTTCATTTCCGTAGACCGAGCGTCCAACCGTCCACCCCGCACGGTGTCATTTTCGCCTACGGATTACATCCTTTATAGTTCTTTTTTGCCCGATCCGTCAAGCCCGCCGGAATCTGTGCTCACGCAGGACGAAGCGCATCTAGAACAAGGTCCAGCTGTGCAGAGGCAGTTCGAGCGCTGAGAAATCGAGGAAGTTGATGTTACATAGGAGCCGCGCTGGCCGAATACTACTACAGTACGATACCCTGTTCGAGACTACTGCGACAATCACCTAAGGCTGTGCCGTTATCTACGGTGAGCATCGCATTTACTAGAATTATATTTACTTTCTCGGTTGGTTGGTGCCATGCACAGTATGTATTGGAACTTGTAGCCTCCTCGTAATTATGTGTATCACATGACTTGTTGATCTCTCACGAGTCAAGGCTGGTAACCAAAGCAACGCCAGACAGCACATCACTGTATCAGTATCAGCGCCATCTACCAGAGTTTGAGACCGCGAGGCAGGAGAGCAATCATATTTCTCTGGCTTGATATGGTCTCCTCCCGCCTACAGCTAGCATTTGACATTCATTCATACCAAACCGATCTGATCATGATTGTGATGGCTGGCTAGCGCTGACTGGCTGACGCTGACGCACTGGCGCACTGACACACGCGGGCCGCTGCACGTGCACACGCTAAAACGATTGAAACGCGCCGCCATACACCAATTCAAGTATGGCGTCCCGCGATCCAAAGGAGTGGTTCCAGCTGCCGCCGTGAGAGATTACAGCAGCCGCAACGCATGATACCAGTACCAAAGTACAGACTTGCACTGTTTCATTCTGGCATATTTTGCCCGAGGCACGATCAAATTTCAACCTTACTGTACTTGGCCTACTGTGGAGACACTTTACCAAATCGGGTCTGGCCAAAAAAAAATATGACAAAAAAATTATGGTTTCAGCATTAACTGTACCGTCCTGTATTCGAAATAAAATTCTCTGCAGTCAGTTTGGAATGATGATGATGAATTGAAAACAATGAATTGAAAATCCAAGTTGTACAGTACAGCAGGCACGCCCATTGTACAGCAGGAACGCCACTTCATGTGTAACACGAAGGACGAAGCGCCAGATTATCGCTCCCGAACGCATTCAACAATATCGAACACGATGATAACCAAATTGCATCCGTACGAACTTACTGTAATATGATGATTACCGAGCCTCGGGCTCAGCAAAGGCCACTTTAAAAAATAAAAAGATCAATATTCCGTTAGAAATAATAACAGGGTTTGTCATACATTTAATATAATGATTACAAAGTGGATAGCCTCCCAAACAATCTTGCGACTGTTTGAGTGTCGATTTGGCTTTTCGTATGATCCGTAGGCTTGATCCATATTCAATGGACTGTCAGCTGTCAGGGGCCTGTCCCGAGCTGGTTGTCGCGTTGGCAAGGCACAATGTTCACGAATCGGAACGGCGCCCATCGAGGGATGCTGCGCATATATCCGTTGCGATCTTCTACGTACTATGCACCGTACATTCCCGTATCAGTGTGCGTCAAAGAACGATCATCATACAATGGCACGACTACCTTCGTGTCTGGAAGCTACGGTTTGTAACGGCCAGTGCCATGTGGCACAACACTTACTGTACCCGTCCAGGTATGATAGCGAGTCATCACGACGATCAGCGACGACCGTGGGCATGGATAGCTCCTCAGGGACAGATAACGACGGATGCGAAGGCCCCGTGAAAACACTGAGCTTCCTAATTATAGATTGGGTGGTTATAAAAAACGGACGCCAACTCCTTGTTATTCGGCGAAGTTTGATGGGTGACGTAGTCGTCAACGATAAACGGTTTGATCGCGTTGGCGAAGCCAACTCCTGGAGAGGTATGTGCCGTGTCTGGTATACCCCAGGATAACGGTGTTGCGCTCGAGAAGGGGAAGGATATGTGCAGGGCCGCGGGTCGCCTCCAACGGGCTCTTCGTCTTCGCTTGATCGACCGATGTAGTGCGCATGACACAGATGAGCTGGAAGGACCGACCGCCTGATTAAAGAGTCTGCAGTGCCCTAATGGAGGTGTTGCGCTGGAATGCATCAGTACAGGTTGTTCGATAAGCCTTCACGCAGTTCTTGTGACCGACGGACCTAACGGACCTATCCTTTTGCAAACCTGAGTCGCTGCTCTGGGCCATTTAGTATACCCCGAAGGAACTCAATCATTCGTATCTAACTGGTTAGACACACGCGTTATTTGACCCGCTATCTCGCCATGCAGCCGTTGCTTCTTGTTATCGTCGACCGGAACGCCTATAATATTTAGCCAACCCATCCAGCGCCGTTTCAAGCGCTATTGCGTGATACGCCATAACGTGGTTGGTAGGTGGTTGCATACTGAACTGTCAGCATGTCGCTGAAACTTTCCGACGACCCTGATTCCACACCTCAGGTATGCTTGGCGAAGGGAAACGTGTATTGAGATGTCCTCCGAAAGGCTAAATTGGTTAGTTAACGAAACGCTTCCTTTGACGGCAGCGGCAACGAGTCTCTCTCCCCGTGAGTGATGTCCTTGCACGGGAAACCATGTCCGTGGCTGAAGCCTGAAGGGTCGGTGAGGAGACGCGGAGTTCTCAACAGAAGCGTCAACGCACATTCTCAAGAACCCGTTAGCGACGGCTGCGATATGTCGGACGAGATTGTAGTTTTCCAATCGACGCATCCAGGTAGTGCGGGGCCGTAGTAAGCATCGGGTCGTTTCTAAAATCACAGAAAAAGGCTCGTTGTACCCCATTGAGGGGCACCGTACTCAAGCGAAACCTTCGCACTTCTCAAAATAGCATATCCAGAAATAGAACATCGGTCATCAGAAGCAGAATCCCCGACCCTGGCATATGAAAAAGTATAGGTGCTGGTTGATCCTCACGCGAAAGGGAGCAGCCGCGAGGGAGTTTAGAGTGGGTCGATGAAAGGAAGATCGCGCACGTTCACAGGCCGGTGTCATCAGAATTCTGAGCGATAAGCTTGTATTCCATACTTTCACATAACGCAAGGTTACCCCTACAAGACCTAGGTGGCGGGGAATTAGTACGGCTATCAACGATCATAGATTTTCGGCACCTCTGGACGAAGAACGGGCATGTATTAGTCCTCATCCATTGGCTGTCTCTTTTTACGGCGCTCTTCGAAGCGTTTCCTCATGGCAGTTCGAGCACCATCAACTGCGGCGTCTAACCGCCCAGCTTTGGCCAGCGCTAGGGCCAATGAATGAATCATCCCCACGTAGTTGTGACGGCGAAGGCTATTCTCGAACTGGGAGAGGTCATAGGACATGAAAAAGGTGATGAATCGAGGAAGAAAAACCCACAGCCCATCGTTCACGTTTTGAATGCTCATCAGCCAGGCATTGTGCAAGCTCGGCTTCTCGGGCGCCATCTCCAGACGCCTGAGCATCTGAAAGCTCGGTCTGTAGGTTCGGGAAGGGATCATTGTGCAGTGCGAGCAGACTGAACTCCAGCTAGACGCCCAGTCAATTTATGGGCGCGGAACATTGATAGATATTACGAACCGATCCTGCTGGATATGTCGCTATACGCGCTTCGATTACCGTTCTGAAGGCCGCAATCAGAGTTCATACAATCATGGAAAGGAAGGCCGTGCATACCTTGCTCGATCAACCCATCCCTCGCCATCCTCTTCGTAGGGGCCATGCGTAATTGGCCACGGCTTGAGCCCATCGAGTTCGTATACGGAGCCAAGAACAGGAAGATACACAACAAAATGGTAAGCATCCGCGGTCGTCCTGGGGAGGTCTAGGCCATCGAGAGAGATGGCTGATGGAGGCGACAGAGCATTATGTGCAGCACGTAGCCAATCTGCGCTCGTAACGGTAAGTCCGCGCATCTGCGGACCCATACCTGTGGTAAAGGACATCAATTCCTGAAGTTCCGGGCCAACTGTCAAGTCTGGGATATTGCCGAGGGCGTTTAGCACAGCGAGGGTGGCGCATGAATTTTCGACGAGCTGATGGGCGAAGAAGCCTGGGAAGGCGGCGTCGTATGTACCGCCAGTCGATTCTGGCTCGGGGCCCCACTTGAAAAGAAAGATGAGAGCACGGACTGGCTGGAGGGGCGCCAGCGAGGCTGGGTCGAGTGAATAGAGATCGTCAACGATAAGCGGTACACCAAGTGACTTGAGAAGTTCGCTGCGGCACAGGTACAGGGTCAGTCATCAGCAACAGCTGACAGAGTGAAACATGTAGAGGCCAGCGCCAGAACGCACGTAAAGACGCCAGGATCTGACTCGGTCAGCTGCCAACCAGTAGAATCATCGTCTCCGGACATTCTAGGAAGCTTGGACAAAGTAAATTGGTGTCAGAGCGGGGCCAAGTTGAGTTGGCGGTTAGACGCTGCGAGGGCCAAGGCGAGGGCCAGTGCCGGCGCACGACGCGTCCGTGTGGCCACGTGGTCCGCTCGTTTTCACTACCGAGCGCCCAGACGTCTCGGTCTCAGTTTGATACGTCTACCTCACCTCAGGGCGTGGTGATATCATCACCCCAGATTGCTTTCAAGTGCCTTACGGCCACATAACTCAGATCTGAGCCCTTGGCGTCATCATCATAGATCGGTCTTTGAGAAGGGGCTGATATATTATCGTGTTACAATGTTTTTGTGTGGGACTGTACATCAATCGTTTAACCGACCCTGAGACGCTCGAAACGCTCTGTACGTTCTTCGCGTGTATGGGACATTTGGAACTGCATCAGAGCGCCCTTCAGTAAGTTACTGTATAATCAAAACATTAGGCATCATGACGAGACCGCAACATTGGTTGGCTCGGCGATAAATTCGTTGACGCACCGGGATGACAAATTAAACAAAGAGACAATATTGACTATTTGAAAGCTCTTGCAGCACAGCACATGAGCCCCGCAAGCACACGTCGCCATCATTATCAATGATTTTGATCACTAGCATGATCGGGATTGCATGACCGGGTCTGGTATGTCCCACTTCAGTGTAATGGATTTTGGCACTCGCTCTTCTCCTGCTTCGCAACTGACATCGCCCGGAATGCCCGAGGGTCAAGATGTGCGTGAGAGACATCACTCCCTCTTGTCAGATTTAAGCTACTTTCCCTTCTCCCCGGATCGCTGAACTTCTGAACGTGACTAAGTGGTATGACCGTCCCGGGCCGTGTCGGGCCCAGTCGGATGCAACGAGGCGTTACTTGTGAGGCGTACCGCGTTCCTTTCCCTGCTGGCATGTCCTTGAGCTTGAGATCCCATTAATCTCCAACTCAACACATATGACCCACGAAGGCCCACAATATAACGATGGCGCTACGCACTTCGCACCCGAGGACGTGCACTTTGCAACAATAGAGGAGAAAAAACGCATCTGGTTTCGTGACGCGTTTATCAATGCACTCTTCATAGCGTCATGGTGCGCCCCGGATTCATAATTAGTCCACCTCTAATCTCCAAGTCTATTTCATAATATAGGTTCACCCTGGCGTTATTGTTGTCCTTGTATAACAAATGGATGTTCGCACCGGAGCATTTCGGATTCCCACTTCCGCTGTTCGTCACGATGCTACACATGTTCGTTCAGTCCGCATTGGCGTCCCTTTTGCGATTTGGCTGGCCACGCAGGTTCCGTCCAGAGTATGATCCGTCAAAGGAAGACTATCTGTGAGCATCTGTCCCTTCATTTCTCCGTGTTTCGAATTCTTCGTCTGCCTCTATATCCTTCATTCTCCGTTTTCCGATGTCTTCGCGCGCGTCTGAAGAAGTACTGCGAGATTACGACATACAATCCCAAGAATATTCTCCCCGTTAGTCCCGTACTCATGCCTTTATCGCCCTCAGAAGGAAAGCCATTCCAACAGCGGTCAGCAGCGGCCTCGATATCGGCCTATCGAACCTATCTCTTAAAATGATCACACTTTCCTTTTACAGTAAGTATTCCTCCGTGTGCATGTACCCGAGTACACGGCATCCTTATCGGTGGTGCTGACAAGCTCCCCAAACAAATCGTTTACAGCCATGTGCAAGTCTTCCTCTCTTGTGTTTGTCTTGGCCTTTGCTTTCTTCTTCCGCTTAGAGACATTCTCCCTCCGACTGGTCGGCGTCATCCTCCTCATCTCTGCTGGCGTACTTCTTATGGTAGCGACAGAGAGCCATTTTGTCCTGGGTGGGTTTATCATCGTTCTCTCAGCCAGCGCGCTCGGGGGCCTACGGTGGTCCCTCACTCAAATGCTCTTGCGTGACAAACGCTCCGGAATGAACCACCCCGTGGCAACCATCTTCTGGCTAGCACCTCTCATGGGCCTCACTATGGCTATCGTCAGTATCTTATTCGAAAGTTGGAGAGAATTACCAGGCTCCCGCTTCCTAGACGGCCCAGGTGCTATCCTACAGACAGCCGGACTACTCATCCTTCCTGGGTTTATCGCATTTACTATGGTTCTCACGGAATATTAGTACGTATCTTTGTCCTGATCCAAATTTGTCGGCCCGATAGTGAGTGTCATGCATTGTAGTATAATACAGCGTGTGGGCGTGGTACCGATGTCAATTGCGGGGATCGCAAAGGAAGTTGCCACTATCAGCACGTCGGCCCTGCTGTTCGGCGACGAACTTACTCCCCTTAACATCACGGGTGTTGCGGTAACAGTCTGTGGTGAGTCCACACACTCTTGAGTTGGCCCATGGTTTGGGTGCGGCTCCGCGTGTCTCCCCAATTTCTGAATACGCCCCGCGTTTCTACAGGAATTGGCTTATTTACGCACCACAATTATCGTAAAAGATTAGACTCCGATATGCCTCTCGATGCCCACGGACGACCCATCGATGACATGGAACCCGTGCGCGGAAGTATTGCCCTTCACGATGGATACGGTAGAACCTCAGTTGGTCACGCCGAGGGTGGCACGGCATCAGTATGTCCCTCGGTGTCAACTCGTTGTGCCTTATAGATGGACTTCTAACGCTTGACAACCCAGACCGAACCGCTTCTGCCGACGGGTGAGGGCACGCAGGCTGAGGGACATTATATTTTCGACTCGGATGTCGATAGTAGCGATATTGACAGTGACATGTACACCGGCTCGCAGGATCGCTGAAGGGACTGTCTTTGCATGTTCATACTCTTCATGATTACTATATTATTTGATGTTTCTTCTCTGTATCTCCAAGTACAAAGGGTTTAGCCAAAGGCCAGGGATCTTCTATGTTTATTCACTCTCGCAGTGTATACATGTGGAATCGATGCAACGTGATCCTTGGCGGCCTCGAGCGAGGTACATCCACAACCCTGCGCGGACATCGCAGCTTATCACGTACTACAGCAGTATAATGTATGATACGGGTCGCACTGTACATGCGCCCCACAGTATACTGCGGCGCACGGCGTGTGCACACCGTTCCCGTGATACGGTGCGTTGCGTCGCACAATTTGTATTGCTACTCGTGACGGGTTTTAGTGTGGCCATGTAGACGTACATGTGTTCGCCGTTGTAAAATGACAAAACAAAATTAATATTTGATGCGACACACCGTGACGATATGATATTTATCCGTTGCGTCGGTCTGTATCGCACAGCCCTAACCAAGGAAGGGTATCACAATGGTTCCACATCATGGGGTCCGACACTGGTCGGAAAGCCATCAGTGCTTTAAATTGTCCGCATCCGTGTTGCCATTCCTGAGCGCGGCGATCGACCGAGGCAATGCCTATTGAATTCAGAGGATACGTAGGGTATTATATTGGTCTAGTACTCACGCCCACGCCCGTAACCAGTCTACTGCGGGACCAGGCGAGCACCGATCACCCCGAGCGTCAAGCGTCAAAGCCATCTGCGCCGCTGCATACACAGTATAGTGCGTCGCCCCTGGAAAAGGGGGCATTGTAGTAGCAGAAAAGCTAGTCAGACATGAAACGCCCGCGTGGTGTCGGCACACGGCTCTGGCCGACGAAAATGACAATTATAATTTTTGTGCAGAATTTTTACATGGAGATGTATACATATACCACGATTAATTGGCTGACGTTCCATGTTATCCATTGAAGGGCACAAAGAAGGGAGTTGACGCAGTCTATTCGGAAATTCCAAGGGGGCTGTGCGAGAGAGGCGTAACGGAGGGAACGGCGAATACGGTCCTGATTTAGCCGCTCGGCGCGCAGGAAGGAGGCGCCCGATACGGTCACGAGCACACAGGATTGGCACGTAGGTAGGCAGAGTGCCTGTGGAATGTACGGTGCCACGGACAAACTTTGAAGGTGGTTATTGACGTCGGGAAGGAGGTGAGATGATACCCGCGGAGAAACGACAGAGGGCCAGTGGCACAAGAGCTGGACCAATCTACCGGGAGAGGATCCAGGAGATGGTTATCGGGCGGGCGTCTAGAGTAGGGGTTTATATTTTTCCTCACATCTAAGCAATGACTCATCAATCAGTGAACACCACCAGAACAGAGCCAACTCGAGGGTCGTCGGATTGTGCTTCAGTCCCGGTGAGTTCGGATCTTGCAAGGCACCGCCCAGATCCCCTTCCCCAGCTCGAACCGCTCGACCGTCGTTGGTTTGAAATTATATTTCCAGGTCTGAGCCCTCCGGCAATCTTCCGTACTATAGGGTATCGACGGTCTCGTCTTCCTTGATCAATATCATTATATGGCACAGACGCTTAAATACGCTCCCCCATGCGTTTCCAAATATACGTCCGCGCCTCCCTGTGTCCCCACCCATCACCGTTTCCTTCACCCTAACCACCCTCATGGACGGTCTACGCTTTGTGCTCGAAGCCCCGCAGCTCTCCCAGACACACAAGAAACGTCCCCGACTGGTCACCTCATGTGACAATTGGTGCGTCGCTCGCTCATGTCTCGCTCTCGTCGAATTGCTCATCCATCCCTTCCCTTCTTCCAACACACAGCCGTCTGAAGAAAATCAAGTGTGTCCAGATCAAGTCCCAACCCCGTTGCGAAGCCTGCGAGGCTGGCAACACCCTCTGCCAGTTCCGTGATCGTGAGCGGTACTTTGCCGAGCGAAGCCGTATCGTCACCGGTGCGAGCGCTGGATCCAGTCCTGCCCACAGTCGGCGTTCATCACAAAGCACTGAACCATCTGCCATCCCTACACCCACACGCGGTGACTCTGTCGATGCCTCCGGCTGGTACTCGGGCGCGCAGACGTCATCAGATCATGGTCATCCATCACGTTATGCCTCCAGTTCGCCGTCGTACAGCCTCTCGTCTTCGCCGCAATCTAATCCAGACCAATGGTTCTCATCTCCGCTCGTTGAACCTGCGAGACTTCATTACGAGAGGTTCGGCTCGTCTCACTCCCGATTCATATGACGCTCAGATGTCTGACCCTGTCAATTACTTCATGTTAGGCAACCCTCATACACTTCGCCCGTCCCTCAACTTGGTAACGGCACCTCCCGCGGCGGTTATTCTCATTACGCCATCCAAGATGCACCGGGTGCACAGCGTGACCGCGTTGCCGCGAGTCAGGCACCTCCGTTATTTGATTCTCGCCATGGCACAATGCCCCACCCAACAATACTCGTGCACCTCGTCCAGGTGTTCTTCGAGTACTTCTCCCGAAACTTCCCCTTCCTTCAATTCGACGATGTCTCCCGTCGCATGTTCAATGGCACCTTGTCGCCGTTGTTGGCAAACAGCATAGCTTCTCTTGCCGCGAGGTACTCGCAGTCTCCCGACGTGGTTGCGCGCGGTACCAGCGCCGTGTCGAACGCCTACACGGATGTCGCAAAGGTGTGTGTTCTGTCCGTACTCTCGCAACCGTCATTTCGTCTGACCGGAGGTCACCTGCACACACAGCGCCTCCTCCACGACAGTTCCCATAGTTCCCACGTTCCCTACATTGAGATTCTTCACGCAGTGATCGTCCTTGCCTGGTCTGAATATAAGGCTGGGCGCATGTCCGGTCCCACCGAGTACAGTCAGGTGAGTCTGCAGCTTATTGTAGCCACTTCTGGGCCAAGTTTTCTCACGATGATGCACGTACAGATGGCCACCAAGCTCGCGATGAGCCTGGGACTCGGAAACGATGTTGTTGCCCAAGCCTCTAGTGAGCGCGAACGCACCGTGCTCCGCTCTACCTGGTCTTCTGTCGTTCAGCTCCAGCAAATAGCTGCCTCTCGCGCATGATGTCCCTTCGTTCTCTCTGCTCAGACAAGGATGGTCGACTGGGCTCGTTCCCACCTTGCTTGTGCATTGCCGGTCTCCCCGTATGATGAGTGTCAACCAACCACACCGCGTGGTATAATAATAATAATACTGTACCGAGAAGCTCCGCACCTCGTCTCTCATAACTCAGACCTTTCCACGCCGCGCATGATATTATCGCATTTTTGTCTCCGCAGCATTGTGACTTCTCTCTCTCTCTCTTCCATATCTCCTTACCCTTTCCGACACCGGCCGATGTATTGTATCCTTGTCTCTATTTTAGATCAGACTACTTATATATAGCAAAATAGATATTTACAACCATGGTTGTCTTTTGTACGATCAAACTTGCATTCGCATCAATTGCGCCCCATATTTAGGATGTCCTCTATATAGTCGTGGTGGAGACGCGCGGGTCCGTGCTTACTCTTCCCTAATCAACAAATCGTAAATGCGACCCGCGGATGATCGAACGAAGGTCTAGCCGTCCGTCCGTCCAGATAGTCCGAGAGCGTTAACTACTGCCTATTTTGTCCGGCGTGCAGGTGGCGAGGCAAGGCTCGCCACTTGCGAGATTCGTATCTGTGCAACAATTTCCCCTTTTCAGATTTGGCTGGATGGCCGGGGTGGCAAGCCGCAAAGCAATTGAAGTCCCTGGAAACAACAACGCGATTCCTCGTCCAAAACACACACATACGTGAAACTGCGCAGTGATGATAGAATGACATGACGATGATGACATGACGCTTACTACCAAGCGTGTGCGCGACAAGTGTTGCGGTGTCACTGGTACTGCCACAGACTGCACGCATCACTGGTTCCGAGTTAAGATCATCTATATTTAGCACAAACCGCGTGTTGGATTCTCTAGGAACCGGAAAAAAAATATCATAATTTATCAACGAACAATCTCGGTTGTCGACGGAACAGTTTGAAGGTGGTCGGCGTCAGTCGGCCATCGGCCATCAGGCAAAACAGGTCATTCATTGTGAATCACCATGTCGACGGCACAAGGAGCGTGGAACGGGATGACGGATGAATATGTTCGCACATGTTTATGAACCCGTACCCGAAATAACGATGGAAAATTATCCCTCACAAAACATGTGTCGCCGCGGGGCCAACTATCGGTTGCGACCAAGCCCAATGCAAATGTTTACCCAACCATCAGCCCCTGACATACAGGCTCCCAACCAAGCTATCTCAGCTTCTGGAGGCGTGATCACTCCCTGAAGTAGCGCATATGCGAGCGTCGGACCGGCACCGGGACCCGGGGCAGGAAAAAGAAGTGGCAAATGCAGAGAGAGTAGATCCGCGAGGGTGTTGGGTGTACCTGTGTGGGCATGGGATCGTCAGCAGGTACAGCAAAAGTCCGCGGGGTGCGCGGCTTGGAGGTACGGAGAGCCATCGGTGGGGGAGGGAGTGGGGTTTGGGGGGGGGAAAGGCGGCCATAAAGTGGCACCTCTAACGGGGTAGTAGGCACGCACCATCTTCGAGAACTGGAGGCGCAAGATCTTGCAGTACGGGCCCTTCGGGCAGATACAGTCTGATTGGCACACTGCGCACGTTGAACGCGCCGTCTCTATCCGGCACGCCCTGTGGGTCCGCGGACGGGGGACGGGTATGCATTGACGTTTGCGTTGCAGGTGGAGAACTCGGTCGCGCTGGCAAGGTAGTTGGTGTGATCTTGGAAGCAACGCGCCAATAGTCATCAAAGTTATCTGCAGGGTGGCGCGCCGTTCAGCTGACACACGTTCGGCAAGTTTGGGAACGGGGAGGAACGGAAAACAAAATTGGACGAACGTTCTTTGATGCCCTCCCACATCCCGTCCTGCTCAGCCTTGCGGAGACCGGTCATTCGCTTCGTATTGCCCCAACGTAAAAAATCGGCTTCTTTTAATTGGCCCATAAACGCCTGTTTGCATGCTTCGGCAGTGGGCGATAACTGTAGTTTATCGTTTGGCGGGGTAGCTAGGTGAAGGGTAAGGCGTAATGGCACAGCCTGGGCACGGGCAGAACCAGAAGCCCCCGGACGCGAAGTAATCAGGGTCGTATGATTATCGTAAATGAGACCAATAGGCCAGTGCCTACGACCTCAGTCAGGAATTGAGGGCCTCGCGGCTCTGGTTGGAGGGTACCTACCATTTCAGCAAATGACCTCCTTCGCTTTCGAACCACCATTCTTCTTCTTTCATCAAGCGCGCCGCCTCATCATCAAATACAACATCCTGAAGAAAGCGCTTGATCTCGGGTACCAAGAGAGGAAGGTAAGATACACGCGGTGCTTGGATGAAATAGCACTCGAGACCCCGATTGCTATTGGCAGGGAGCTCTTTGGGATCAACGCGTATCTCCAGTGGGACCGTTCCCTCCCAGATGAGCCTGCGGAATAGGGTGGTAGACGCTGGCGACGAGGTGAAAGTGGATGGAGAGTGGCGTATGCCGCCAAAGGTCGACATCGTGGAGAGCAGCAGCTCGCGGCAAGCCCGGCGCTACGGGGAACAGGCGTCACTTCGGGCACCGCGGCCCTCCGAATTCATTTCTGAGGCGACATTCGACCTCCATCGTCGTCGAGTTCAAATTGGCTTGGAAACACACTCAGATATTTTGTCCCCTGCGCCGCAACGTTCAAATCTCCCCTCGTGCTTTTCTCACAAAGTTTCATCATTAGGTCCCTGATTGCAGGCTCGCTTCTTCGTTGCCCTGCAATCTACTAGTACATGCTGCTTATGCTTTTCATCAAAGGCAACGCATGGCCGCTGCGGGTGCCCATGATGTCCGCGCTCCTTCCATGGTCATACGTTAATCAACGGAATCCACGCATGCCCAAAATTGAGGTAGCATTTTCGGTAAAATTGCATTAGAAGCCCAACCCCTCAATTGTCATCCCCAGGCGCCGTGGCACAAGCACGAGTAAAGCACGCCATGCTACCGTTGAAATTTCAATGATCCATCAGCGCTTCTATGGGCTCTGTATGGCTCGTGCTCTTTCCTGCTTCTAGCGCCTGTCAGTAAATGGGCGCTTCACCCTCGGTTTTTTCCGCCCACGCCTCCGCCCCTGTAGGCTGCGTGGAGCCGCTCATTGTCTGACAAATTCTCAGCGCTCTCTTCTAGGCCTCCAGTGTAGCGTGCCCGACCCTGCGAGCCATCTTGAGGGCTATCAGATAGGTGATCGTTGCTGCACCTGCCATGCTCTCCGGTTCGCACACCACTGATGTTCCTCTAACCCATTGAATTTACCCATAACAAAACTTGAACATGACACTACTCCCCTGAAATTGTCAATGAGCGCCGTTTTCTCAGCGTCCAGTTGACACACCGGTTAGACTGTGAGCGACCGGTTCCCCCCTTTTCCGTTCAACATTTGATTTTCCCTAGCCGCACACATTTCACCATGATCCTGATACACTTGACATGTTCCCTCAATCGGAATACACGCTTCTGGAATGTTCCTTGCTCGGTGTGTACGCCAGAATGCTTACAGTACGTGTCTCCGACGATTCTCGCCGCCAAATTGTCACTTAATTATTGCGAGCCCACGAGTGGCCGTTGGTACCTATCCTCGACTTCTGGACCATTTCCGAGGCCAGTCAAAGATTCCATCGGACAATACAGTACACAACACAAGGAAGAAGTCCTCTCCCCTTTTCGGCAAACTCCACCAGCCAATTATCGCCGCCCTACTGATTTCATAGGCTTGTCGATATGGGGGGCCTTCGGGTGAGAGAGTGGTATTTCCCCCCTCTTATGATTGCCGCCCCTCCTCTTATGTTAAGCGCTTTGCTATGTCATGCGGCCATGCTACTATGACCAACACGCTGGCGCTTGGATGAGCTCTACCTCCCCGCCTCCCCACCGCTCCCCACCGTGTTGACTCATTTGAGTGATGATCAATAATCTTCAATGCGTGTTATTCGCCAGTGAGGGAGAAACTCGGCATGAGAGCCGAAGGCAGTGCCGTGAGACTGGCATGGAACTCGGCCGATGAGGTGGCCCCCGCCGATACCCGCCGATGTTCCAACAGACCTCAAAGAACACTCAGGCTGCACCCACCTTCTAACGGATGAATAAGTGAGTAAGTGAGATTACTGTACAGCTATGTAATCTGAGCATCACCGAGCCAGTTCGGATGCAATATGGTCCGCAGTGCTTCAAGTTCATTGTGAAATGGAACAAACACACCATGAGATTTTAATAAGGCACGCATAACACAGTATTTTACACATGCCCAGAACGAATTAAGCAAGCAGAAGAGATCTTTACGATAGCTGGAGTATGCACTGTGTTAAATAAAAGAAAAAGGGACTTCATTGCGTTCATTTCGGACCGGAGACTAAACCTATCGACACGAGCAGGCTCAGGTTGGATACAAATGAGCTGCGGCGTGCCAGCCGAAGGCGATGCCTGCAAATCGGTATTATTACTGTAGTACACGAGGCAGACAAGTACGACGGCGGCGCCCGGTGATCCTGTTTAATTTTCATGCTGGTCCACCGCAGCATGGAGCCGTGGTGTTGGTCCTCTTTCGAGAAAATACAAGTGCCAAAACCGACCTCATGCACGAGACAACGTGTGACAAGTGCGTTTCAACCAGTAATGGAGAGATAAGATGATGCCGAGATGAAGCAAGGAGGGGGAGGTCGTAGGGAGGAGTAATTTCAATTCGTGAGTCTAGGGACTTGCCACGACCTACACGGAAGAAGAAACCTGTCACGACTTCAAGTTTTATGGGTAGATTTCCTTCCCTTTCTCAGTACAGCGCAACATTTCACTACTGAAAATGCTCGGGACGGAGAAGCAACAACACGCAAGCCTGATCCGACTCGGAGTCACTGGGTGCATGGAGCCTTCCCAAGCAGGCTAGCAAGTTATCACTAGAACCAGGAAGTGCGGCGATAGACACATTGCGAAGTCGGCGCGCTAAGGTAGGCGTAGTGGTGGAGGCAGTGTTGGGTAGTCCAAATTCAGCCGAATATGATCATATGAACCGGTCAGATGTCCCAAGAGGAGGCTGCAGCACATGGGACAGTTCGAATGTAGCTTGCTCTGCGGGAGTAGTGATTTTGCGAGGCCCAGTACTATACTCGAGTCCTTTCAAGCTTCAAATCCAAGTTGAAAATCATGCCAATGGAGGATTTGGAAGATCCGAGCCGATAAACACTGCGATGAGCACGTGACTTTACGTTAAAACTCTTTAAAGTGCCCAACCAGAATCAGAATCTTATCATGGCGGGATTCTCCTGCCAAAAAGGTTGAGGATCTGTCAAGAATTAGAAGTCCCCGTTTTTTTTTGCTGGAGAATCGGCCAGAATCAGATTTTACAGACTCTAGTTCTACGGACCCTAACCTTCTCAGACGGCCCGTCAGGCGCGCTGACTCGGATCTGAATATCTCACTCAGACTGTCCACTTCTTGGTCAGAGCCACAAAGACGCAGCACGCCTACAGTAAACTTATCTCTTTCGCTCAAACCTCTCTTACATCGACGTGTCACTTCTCATGTGCCATACAGTGAAGTTAATTTGCGGACAAGTTTGTTTTGGTGCTAATCAAATACAGTACGACGTTTGCATTTCCACGCACTGAAACGCCGGCTTTTTACGGATTTCGCAGCCCCTCACGGCCCCTGGAGTGTGTTTCGCTTCATTTTCTTTGTGCAGTACTGACATAAAACATTATCAGTAACGCAAATCGCACACATTGTAAACCAATCCTACAAGAGACTACTTGTTCACGCGTCACACAGACTCGGACGGACAATTGCCATTAAACAAAGGTCCAGGCCATGACAACTTGAATCAGTGGCACTAGTAGGCATCAGATGGTATTGCGGCACCCCATTCCGACCCTGTCGTCCAACAGTTCGCATAATTAGATCTTCCGGACACCTGGACCTTCGACTCTCAGTCCCTGTCATTCAACTGGCCGGATGGTACTATTCAGAAACTTCCAGTACGTGGCGCCGTGTACGCATTCAATAATTTCGTAAGTCACTAGTCACTCTTGATTGGCTGTGGGAACAACGGTTATTTCCGAGCCTGATAGTCTCACGCTCACAACTTGAGTTTGTTGACACGGACGCATATAATCGATTGCACTTTCCTGGTTTTCCCTCAGGTGGTCTGGACAGTCTCGTCGCAAGCCATGCATGCATGATGTCGTTTTATCCCTATTCATCAAAACTCGGGGTAACAGTGAGAAACGATCTTTAGGTACGCGTAATGACACCGCCCATAGGCACCTTTAAGACAGGAAGCAGCAAAGTGTTTTCTCATCGGATGTTTTGTCCAAGATAGCTCAACTGCAAGAGTCTCGCACTCTCTCACCGGCATGCCATTGAGTACCCGAATTCGTCTGTCCTGCGATTGGCCACTCGTGGTACCATCCTCCGACGCTCATCGCACGTGCAACGGTCAAACGCACCTACCGATGGGCTCCGAAGCATGTCGATATTGGGCGCGTGCGCTTACTTCTGGGCAGCCGAACTCACGGTGTATGGATTTCCACATCTTTATCGCAATCACTTACGATCCTGTTTCGGTTTTGTCAGTGCTCCCAAAAATGACCTTATCCGGCGCGGCGCGAAGGGTGTAGCCGCCCGATGGTACTACGTATCATTTTACGGACACTGTTCTTTCCCACCCCTCAATTGATTTTGCGATGTGCTGCTCAAAGTCCGTTCCCAAACCTATGGCGGCATTTTTGGGCGCAACACGCGTGCTAGGATGCGGCCTCCCACGCTGGGTATCGCTTATACCCGCAGATTTATCTCATGCCTTACTAGTAGTCCCAGACTGGTTTGGGGCAACCCTCACGATACCCTTATGAATGGGAGACTTGATGGGGTTGATTTTGCATGCTCTATGAGTATTTTCTTTACAGATTATGGACCCGATTAACATCCATCGTTGGCATGCTCACAATCGTATCCAAAAGTCCGTGATGGTGTCGAAACACATTGTGCTGCGCAGTTTGCGATCATAAGGAAAGTCCTTTGTCCTTATTGTCCTGGCGTCGCGAATCCTCATCGCTTCCCATGTTCAACCCTGAATTAGTCGCCAATAAAGTACCGTGCACGAGGAACATCCAGACCAGCTATTTGTTCTGCTGTGCTACCGGCTCAATGGTCCCCGTCGTGATATTGGGACTCACGCATGGTTAAAGTGACTGCTGTGACAATCCAACTCAGGGTCATGTACGTGATTATCTCCTTACGTCCGTCTGGAAAGGTTCCATACTACTTCCCATGGATGACTAAGACTCGTTCCGAGAGCCGAGGTACATATGATATGTGCCTCAATATCCATCAGCAATCATTTCTTCGACGTCAGTGCCCTTCGTTAGTTCTTTTAGGTGTTGTGTTCTCAATAGAAGCGACAGATGCTCACCATTATAAGCGCTGATCCCTCAGTTTGGCCCAATCTGCTCAACCTTCGGACTTGTGACCATGTTTGGAACTTTCGGAGATTCAATACACCGTCGTCTGGTTGACCGTACCTTTTAGTCTTGTCCTCATTGTTGGCTTTGGTCATCATGGGAGGCATGGGACGATGGTCTGCAGGCAAAGACACTCCTGTTATGGGTCAATCTCCGGCGAGAGTTAAACAATTCTAGGTGGAGAAAAGCGTCTATGTCGATCGGAGGCCACCATACTCGGCAACTATCCCCTGTTGTCAAAAACTAGCTTGTCCGGTTTGAGGGCACGATCCATTACAGTTTGAAGTATATCATGGCGACTTCGGTTTCTTACTTCCCCAGGCACCGGGAATTGGTATCGCACACTGTACGGCACGGTCTGCCGTACCGTAGGCTATTGGTGCGGATGCAGAAGATGCGTCACTCGGAGCGTGTGAAGAGCAGGGCCAATCAAAGTCGCCAAAGTTGTATCACCGCAACTAAGAAGAGCCACATAATCGTAACTGAGGGCCTCGGCGAACGCTTGTCCACTTGATCATCGCCGTCAATGAAGATTGGTGGAACACGCACATGACGGGGACAAAATAACTGGCAATTAGGCCAGGGTTGAGGTTTGACCGATAACAACGTGACAAGAAGCGCTCACACAGTCTCAAGACATCCGTCGCCGCAATCACAATACTTAATGTGTGTAGCATACAGTACTGTAGATGCTAACATGGGCGATCAGTATCGGGTCGATGACAATGTCTTACAGCACGTAAGTGCCTAACAGGGGCCGCTTCTCGATGAAAGATCCCCATCGGAGCCTGACGACCAAAATACTGGACTGGACCGCACCGTTCTTAGCAGAGACCAGCGAGTCTCGGCACCACCCGTTATCTTTGACATTTGTTCTGATCTCCTCATGACATTTGTCATTCTGAAATTTCCGATTCTTCTTCTCGTATGTCACCGCTCGATGTAGAACGGCTTCACGGGAAGTAGTTGACGTCTATGATTGGTGGTGATCTATTGAGCAGTTTGCCCGCAATGAGCCGAACATTGACAAGGCGTTTTCCATGTGCCGATGGATATCTGTTCAAGTGAGGTTAAAATTCGACCCATGCCGTTTGGCGACAACAATTGGTAAGTTCGAACCGAGTTCGATTTGCCAAGCACACGGAAAGGTGCCACGGCCCAAGCGCTCACGGCCCTGTATCCATGTGCAGAGCGGAGATGAATGTATTGGTACTCACAAACAAGGATCATTCTACTCCCGGAAAAGGTGTCACACACTGCCTACACAGTATTCTTCGGCTGTTGAGGGGACATCGTTCGGAAGAATTATACCGTTTCGCCACGACAGATGATGCTTCCAGATGCGTTTAATATTATCCTTGATGACTAGTCAGGACATCTAATCCTAGCGATTGGCTGTGACCCCGTGAGTGTGGTTGGTTGGGAAGCTTGTCCATGGGCGCAAAAAGCTCTCGCTTCCCGTCTCACTGGCGGGAGTTCGGTAGCGTGTTAACGATGGCATACGAGGTGATCGAGAATAGTTGGTTGCGACTGCGTGGTGGTCACAAACTCACAATAAGGGAAAAGCCGGAGCAGGTGATGCTCATGTGCCCCTGTAAACGACTGACGTCGACGTGTCGAACCGTTGTGGTCTTAGGGAGGCCTGAAAGCCCCATGACTGCTCTGTCACTGTCATTATGTAGCGACAACGATGAAAACTTCTCGATAATTAGGGAACCCGTACACTGCTTATGTAATCATCAATAGGCGAGTGTCGCCAAACGTCAAACACCTATTCATCCAAACAGTGCCAGTGAGGAAGTCTTCGGCACCGACTGTCAGTGCCGTACTAACGGCACGGTGCCATTACACTGTACGCCGACGGTGTATGTCGTCTGGTTGTATGGGCATATTCCATAATGCACGTATCATTTAATGAGAGCATTCCTTCCATGCCAGTGGTTTTCCCTGCCAACAATATTACGACCCACATACATAGGAGACTCCACGTGGGCATGCATAACGCCGTAGTGTATCCGAGTCAAAAAGCTTCTGGCTCGGTATCTTTGTCAACGGATAGTAGGATCGCTGGGAAAGGCTGGGACTCCCTGGATTCGGTTCGCATAACAGTTCGGGAAGCAATCAGGACATTCGTCCGCGTGTCCGCGTCCACCATCACCCGCGTGTACAATGTTCGGATCTGATCGACAATTTCTAAGTTTGTGGGCAACGAGCACTTTGGGCACAAGGAGCGATAGTAGTAGTTGGTGGTGATGGCAGGACAACAGGAATAACTAAACTTAACGACGGGGAATAGGACCGGCGGCCGGGGGCCCCGAGAGCCAAAGTGCCAAAAAAAGGTAAGGCACCCTCCGTTGTCCGCATCACCGGACTCGTTTGGCTGGCGAGCGTCGCCTCCCGCGGCCGTCACGGTTCAGAATGATGCTGTTCAGTGGTTCTAGGGTCTTGGCTGGAGGCTGGAGCTGGCACGGTCGTCGGTTTCTCAGCTGTGAGTAATTTTTATCTGCGCGGTCGAATAGCTTATTCGTTTGAACTTCAACAGACAGCGCCGTCACTCCGGCTAACTGTGACCCTGGCCGTGTTCTCCCACTTGGTTTTGCGTTTGATATCGTCCGTAGACCCGTTGGTGTTTATCGTATTTCGTCTCATGACGCTGCCCAGGATGGAGTCCTCCTACACGGAGCAAGTGTGCTTCCTGAAGCAAAACGGGCCCTCTCGATATTAGAAGGAGATAACCCGCTCAACAGGTAACTTCTATTTTAATTATCAAAGGACATGACTTGATCATTCGCGAAGAAAGATACCATACATTCTGGTTTGTTCCCACCCTATCGTCGTCATCACTTATCCGCAGTCCATTTTCAGATGACCAATGGCGGTGGTGCCAGCGAAAAAGATCGGGCGAGGCAGCTGACAGAACTGCTTGGTTTCGAGGTTGGTCCGATGATATCGTTGTTCCCGCGCTTATACCTCTCAAAGATTACTGCCTCCAATTTTATGCAATCACACACCGTTTTAAGGTCATCTACGCACAAATATGCGAACAAACCGGTTCTCGTACTGGGTGGAAAGGGTGAGTGCTACGGAAAGTAGCTGAAAGGTGCATAAGATATCACTCTGGTCACTCCTGATTCAAAGACGACTGGTATAAGTTACGGACTTCAACAGGTATATACCACTTTAGACGTTAAGGCATGGAATCCCAAGTGAGCTGTCATCGCCTCAACCGGCTCTCGCGTGACCGACCCGCTCATCTCACGCATCTACCAGTGTCTGGCCATTTCATGACCTCACCTCTGAGGAGAGGACGTCTGCCAAGGTTCGTCTGCTTTATTTGGATCGCATTTAAACTAACATGGGCTGTAGCCAATTGATTTCTCGACGACTCCAATATCCGCGGTTTTCGTTTTCCATGACCCGCGCAACTGGGCGCTCGATATCCAAGTCATGACAGATGTCATACAGTCGCGAGGGATCATCGATCGCTCTCGTCCTATTGACGGGGCTACACCGGTTGAGCTGATCTTCTGTAACCCAGATCTTCTGTGGCGATCTGAATTTCCACGTCCCCGCCTGGGACAGGGAGCATTTCGGGAGGCCTTCCAAGCCGTGTTCAAGGTCTGTCGCCCCCCATTTTTTTTTTAATTAGAAAACCCGTAAAGATAGTTGATTCTTGTCCAGGCTCTCACGGGCGCGCCGTACCCTCATGTACAGTACGGCAAGCCAACAAAAGCTACGTATGACTTCGCGGAAAAGATGTTGCGCGCACACATGAGCGAGCTGCATGGCGTGTCTGTTGGTTCTGATATCCAACCACGATTGTTAGTAGGGGTTTTCCCTCTTTCCCTGTATCCCATTCTGAACGAGGCACTGAACGTTCTGTTTACCTAGCTATATGGTCGGGGGTGAGTTCGCGTTGGTTTCTCCTATGGGTTTCCACCTAACTGCCGTGCAGACAACCCAGAATCCGGTATGCAGTCTCTTGTCTCGTTTACACCTTCCGTGTTGACCGTCGCGTCCTATCTCGCGCCATCCTGTAATCCTTCTCTGCAGACATCGCGGGCGCAAACACAGCAGGTTGGTCATCAGTGCTCGTACGCACTGGTGTATACGACCCCGTGGATGGGCCACCCGCTCACAACCCAACACACGAGGCGGAAAATGTCGAGGCTGCTGTACAATGGGCGATAGACCGCGAGGTCAAACGATCGGTGTGATATTTTAGGTGCTAGACTTCTATCCACAACCTCGATGACTCCTCGACGGAGATTATAGACGCTATGTTTATTCTATGCAGTCATAGTACCATTTTGGTCAGACAATGCGGCCACGTGGGATCTAGGGCCTCGTGGCGTACATGATTGTGGTGTGGTGGTGGATCTCTCCACACCACAAGACCACAACCACAAACGCAAACGCTTTGTCCGCACGACTTTCGTGGAGTGCGCGTGTGGCCCGTCTGTTCATGAACTGCTTGGACATCATGCCCCACCCTATGTATAAAATGAAACCCCCAGTTCGTCGGGGCCTACATCATTGCACCCATACACGACGCCAGGAACGAACAACAACGATACCCTCAACTAGACCGAATACCAATTGACTTGTATTCCTGAACAACTACTATACCCACATTTTAATTTGCCAAGATGTTTCCTCTTCCGATGCTCAGAGCTTTTGAGAGAGATCAGGGCGGCATGGAGGGGGATCTGGACAGCATGGAGTGAGTACGGCCCTTCCCGGCAGGAAACCTCACCGTAACATCATATAGCTCTCGCTATGCAGTTCGGTACCACCTTGCCTTTATGAAGGTACGCGATCTTGCCATAGATGATATTTGTCGTGCTGATCAGTTCTAAAGAACACTATTTTACGAGCTCTGAATAATATTCATACCCGTGCACTCACACTCCCGCGTGACGATCCGCGTCTAAGAGCATTCTTCGAATACATCGTGGGCCTTTGTGATGTTCTGGTGTTGCACATTGATAGTAAGCACACGATCCCTGAACGATTGTCAGGCACCGCTGAAAGAAGTACCATGTACCCAGCGGACAGGGACCTCTTCCATACTTCAGTCATCGCAGATGTTGCGTTGCAGAAACTGTTGGGCGAAGGTTGCGTGCAGGACATGCGGAAAGTAGTGAAAGGAGCGAATAAGCTGAAGAAACTTGCCCAGAAATATGCCAAAGTGGGTATTCTTTTTTCGTGTTTGACTTGTCGTGAATGTTGATTCAAAGCAGAGACCAGGACGTTATGACGGCAGTAAGATCATCGCACGTCTTTCTTTTGCCGAGGAATTTTCAGCACGGTCCTGGGCGCAGGTGAGTGAAGGGATAATTTGAACGTTGTGGCGCACATGACAGAAACTGATGAATGGGCGAGGCAGTTACATTCCATTGACGGAAGCCTTCTTGTGTCGGTATGTTCGGAGGAAGAGATGCGCCACGGGCTTCGGCGTGAGTCAAGTACCTTGGACTAGACAAGGCCCTTACTAATTGATGGCAGGTATCATCACCTCGTTCTTGGATAAATCAGATGCTGCATTCCTAGTTCCGTGAGTGACAAGAGAGCATGGTTTTTCCCCGCGGTCAAAGCTCACTGGTACGGAGACTACAGGTTCATTCATTCCCATCACGATAGAAAAACATCGATATATTGGCCCCCGATCAGTTCCGAGGATCGCATGACGGTACCCTGCTTGGCTAAGGTGCATTCTAGGTAAGCTTGCGCTTAAACACTGCGCAATATGTTTGCCCGATGCTGTGTTGCAGATTTTGGGAGTTCGCACCATTCGATGTATTCACTGGAAGAGAACGGGGGTCTCAGGAAGCCAAAACTTACTCTATATTATGCACCCCATCTTCTAACGCAGATATTATTCAATATTAGGTTTTGCGGACCCCGGCATCTCGAGTGCCCTGTTTTCGCGTAGGGTGGTGCGGGGAATGAATACACTCAATGGTCCTTATGGAGCTCTGAAAGGGTCCGATGCTATGTTCGAATGAGGGTCCTGTACAGCAGCCATTCTCTGGAATATTGTCTCGGGTAGTTTAGGGCTTTTTAGGGTTGAGATGTTCAGAGGAGGATTGTCAGAGTTACTGTAGTTATTGAGTACCATATCAGAGTAGTGCCTACGTGATTGGCAACCCACAACCCATTAGTACGTTATAAAATTGATGGGAGTGATAAGACAGCGCCTCTGTAGATGAGAATAGTTTATTTTTACTGTAATTACAGCAGGTGATCCAAGGAGCGTTAACTGGAAAAATGGATGTGCGAAGAAGACGATGAACTGTGTAAGAGAAAATAATAGACGCCGAAAAAATTCCAGTGCTTCGGAGTCTGCTTTTTTTTTTTTACGACGCCACATCAGCCAGGCCAGCTGATCTGTCGCACGGAGAACACGCACCCGCAGATGGGCACACAGGGGCTACGGAGTATAAGGAAGAGAAAAGGACGTTTAAATCGGGTTCTCGGTTCGTGGGGCCCTCTCAAGAAATGCAGAGCTCCGACTCGGACAACTGAATGCAAGAGCATCTCCTGGACTCGGACTGGTAGTCTCGATAGCGATAGGATCGCGAGAATAGCAAGATACAGTGTAGTGCAGTGACCTAACTGGGATCTACGAGCGCAAATCGCATAGTCAAATGATTAGCTTTGGCAACCAATGACATGATGACAGCCGACTGTCAACTTGAAGCGTGGCGGAAGCGGATCATTACTCAAATTGCGACCCTGCATGATGCGTCTTTTCGCCCACCTAAACGGTCAGTTGCAATTCGAGTCACCGAAACTCATGTATTACGAACTTTTGCAGGTACAGTACAGCGTTCTGCGTGATTCCAAATTGCCACACGTCATTTTTTTTTCGGTGGAAACTTCGAACCATGCTCAGAACTTAACTTTCTTCAGCATAGAGCTACGTATTGCACCCGAGTCAACGGGTGATTGCATCCTTGTGATGTCCGACTATCGCAGAAAGTGTGTACAGTAGTAAGTTTACCTGAATGGTCAAGCCACGGACTCGTATGGCCCATTTGATGTCCCTGACATTTATCTTCTTTCGTAGAGACCGCGATCTTGGGTTCTTTCGTACTGGAAATGCTGTACAATACATGGTATGTAGGTTGCGCAGTCACTGGCACTTCTCGCCGATCATAACGTTTCACTTGTCAGCCAACGGCGTAACCGTGCCAGTAAGACTGCTTTACTTTATGAACTTGTCTGATCCGGAGGCTACGTTCTGCGCCATAAGATCCGGCATCTTTCTGCATCAAAGCTGTAAACACAGTCCTTCAGTTGCGGTTCGATTTGACGGACAACCACAGACCGATTACAGGTATCGGTTGATAGGCCCTCGCGGGCTGATTGCATAGTACGCGCTTAGCGGTTGTCCCCAAGGTTTTACGTAGGTCATATTGCGTGCGCTCCTCCGTAAAGGGTCTTACCGCCTGTGCTTTCTGGACTCCCTCTGACCACAGCCCCACAGCCGCCCACTACATCTTTGTTGCTTTCTTGATGAACTCCCGTTAGGGCTACTCTCAGATCATCTTGCTCCTGTTCGGCGGGACTTATCCTCCGCTTCGACATAACCGATGAACATCTCGCATTATTCCATTTCGAAAATTAACGGTCAGGGGTCTCCGCTGGAGATAGCTTCGCAACCCTGCGCAGGTTAGATCTGATGGGTCTTGAGGAAGTCCAGGAGTCTATATATAGAGCCAGGTGCAGTGCTTGCATTTTGATGTCAGCCTGGGTCAGTTTTTGAAGATTTGGGCACCGCTTCGCCAGGTGGTCAATTTGGGGTGCATGTTTCTCATGTTTTGGGAGGGCCTGGATGGAGGCTCTGCCTTCCCATTGAGGTGCACCTTTAGGAGGGTCAGGGAATGCTTCTACGTGGCTGCCTTGGTGGAAAGTTGGCTGGCCAACCACTACTCTCCTCTGCACAGGAGCATCTGATCTGCAGCCATTTCCTACGTGCTACATAAGGGAGTGGCGATCATCCGCGGCGGAGTAACATCACCGAGGGCGTCTATTCTTCAGACGGCCCCACCGACCGACTCGCCCAGGGCGGCCGCCCTCTACACTGTCTATTACCGGAGCCTGGCCCCACGGTCTTTTCTCCCCCTTCTTAGTGCTGGCCCCGGTCCCGAGCACACAAACACTGATGTACTCCCTGTGCAACTCACAGCGGCAGCAGGAGGTGCGCGATAGCCTATCCGGAAAGCTGGGCCCTAGGGTGAGCTCGCTTATTGAGATGTTCTATGGGAAGGAGTGTGAAGCGAGTGGCAGGAGTGGAAGGTTGGGATTCACTGAACCCTGTTGCTCTGTCATGTCGTTTTATAAGATAATACATTTGTTTGAAATGACATCGATCATCCTGTGTTTGTGATACGAGCATGGAACTTAACTTTACACGTCAAATGATGAAATTTAAGCAACCATCTTCTGTATGATGTGCGAAGCGATTCGGCGCACAAAAAACGATACCCAGGCAAATGTCGTTGTGGATCTCCTATGATACAACACGTCGAACTGGTCGACGTCTTTATGACCTTTCTGCGACGCAAGATGCAGGGATGTCAAGCCATGAGTGTCTGAGTGATTCGGATCTGCGCGGTGACTGAGTACATGTTGGTTTGACCGTCTCGCTCTCGCAATGCAAGGCGCAGTAGCCTGAGAGTCAATTCATCATCATACGGGGAAATAGTTCGCAGAGGCCGAGCAATAACTGGACAATGTCGCCGTGAACCACGCCTGTGCCTTTCTCGAGCAATACTTCGCATGCACTGCCTAAAAATTCTCTGGGCAGAGTTATGTTTATATCCTAACTTAATGGATTACCCGCACCACTTTAGCCAGTTCGGAGGAACATGTGACTGGTAACTGTGAAGATGCTTATGTCACGTCAATCACCCTTGACTTACAGTCGTCTCCGACTCGTCAAAGTGTCGTCTTTTCGCGGACTCTAATCGTGGTCGGGTCTTTTGTCTGGCTGTTGCGCGCGCAACGATGCACAGCATAAGAGGGGTGCTAAGAATATACCATCCCATTAGAGGTATGTTGGATCGTGTATACTCAAAATTTGCCTGCTCACCGCTGTCGCGCAGTCACGTCAAACTACACCACAGCTCATGACGCGAGGCCAAGTCGCTCATGTTCTACTATACTCCGCGGCAACGCGTCGAACTTGACTCCATGCACGGCTCCCATACGTGGCTACTCCTCTCAAGCTCAGAGTGCTGAGTCTTCTCCCACTGACAAGTACGCCCCCTAAAGAATGATGTTTTGACAGCTCCTGATTGTTATCGCGTGAAGTACATCAATATTTTCACCTAAAAGCTCCACATGGGATCACATTTTCGAAGACGTTGGGGTGAGACCACCCCTCACACCGATGTCACACGACATGTCCCCTCGTACTGGACTTCACAGTAGTTCACTAGGGCCACGTCGACAAACGATGTCAAATCAAGAACTGGCAGCGTTCGATGACATGTTCAACCTGGTTTTTTCCGCAGCAAACGAACGGAGATTGGCAGAGGATGGCGCAGCTGGAGCATTTGATGTCGATATTCGGTCCCCGCTCACTGACTTTCTGAAGTATCTGACCAAACCACCCCGCGTACGACCAAAGGGCGAAGACACAGAGCTTGATAGGCTCAAGGAACAGATCGCTCTATGTCAGTCTGACTATGCGATGCTCGAATGGGCCGATCGTGAGGTTTTTGGTGCATCAATACGCGCCGAGGAGGCTGCTCGTGCAGCAGCAGCTGAAGGCAAGCCACCACCACCTCACCTTCAGCCACCCCTTTATCCTCAGCTCCTCGCCACGCTAATGAGCACCGCGCGTGACGGATACGACGATCCCCACCTCGCCCTCGCCCTCTTCGAACACACACGCAACCTCTCCCCTCTTTCATACATCTTCGGCTGTACAACGCCCGCCTATAACGAGCTACTCGAGACTCGATGGCACTCATTCCGCGATCTACGCGGCGTGCACGCGGCTCTCGAAGAGATGCGTGCGAATGGCGTAGCTTCCGACCTTCAGACCCGCGCTCTGGTGGAAAACGTACGCCGCGAGGTCGGCGCACGAAATGTCTGGCTTGAAGAGAGCGAGACGGGGAGTGGTGAAGTATGGACAATGCTCAGGGAGATTGAGCGCCTCGTGGCTCGTCGTGCACCCCGACAAGCGTCATCAGACGATTATCAAGCGTCCCAAGAACGACCAAGGCCACACGATGTATGGAAAAACCCAGAATTGACCTCTGACGAGGGTGCTGGGTATCGATTTGGGGAATGGCCAGAGCCAGAAAGACGACGGCAGTCCAGACGACGCGCATCACAGTCCTCATGATCGTTATCCCACACATCCCTCACTGCATTTGTTCTTATTTCTTATGATAGCCATCACTCTGTTATTCGATTAATTGCTTTGATTGATTGCACTACCCCACTCTACACATGTTCATCTTGACTAGTCTCGGAAAGCAAACATACCTCGACGATGACTCTACTAATTGGTGGAAGAGACAAAAAAACGCGGATGGCGCGATATGATCATCTGTGCCGAAACAATCAATGCCGTTCGTCCACCAGCGAGCAATGATAGTCCTTGCCCAACAGGTTTGAGATGGGTACTGTTCCACCGCTGTGGGGGTCTGTGGACTCGAAGCCAGATGGGAATTTTTGAAAGTGCCGGGCGTAACGACTTGTCGAAAAAATATACTCCCAGACGTTCCTTTAAACCACCGATGATATCTGCGCATCTAAGTACAGAATACCACTTGTGGTCCTCTCATCGTCATCTGATGTAGTGAAGAACGAGGGAGAAGAAGCAAAAATTCGATTCTCGTCACCATATGTAAAGGTTGAACGTTTTGGGTTCTCAAGCAAACTCATTGCAGCGGTTTTCAGCACGGACTTGGGGATCGTCTCTGTGCAATTGTTAGAGGTGCGCGTGTTTACCAATGTTGACGCGTTGGGTTAGGCAGACAAATTTCCGTAATAAACACGCCTGTAGGAAAGCTAACATAGCCCTCGTAGGCACCAGACCAGACTTGGATTCGTAGTTGAAGTGGGTTGTCGACATCGTTATACGGGATAGGATAGCACCAACGCGGAGTTGAGTATGCCAGATGGGTTTCTCCACATCATACGAACGCGGGACAGACCTATCCTCGAGTACAGTAGGATATCCACTTGAATCGGAAGTTCTCCAATTGGCCGTTTAGCCGTTTTTCTAGGCAACCGGAGTTCAGTACATTGAAATCATGAGGCTGTTCGCTCAAGGAGTTGGAACCACTTGTAAGGAGCTAGGGCTGTTCAGGCGGGGACTTCGTTCCTAACTTCTGAATTGGTTGGCCTTGAGCACTTCGATGCAGCCTTCACGCAGTTTGGTAATCTAGGAACTTGATGGGGGGTGTAGGCTCTGCGGACATCACCGGCAGTCAGGATCCCTTGCTTGAGGGAATTTACCCCGTCCGTGTAAGGGTGGTGACCCAGTGGACTCATAACTGCCCTCACATAGGTAATGTAAGTTAGTCATGAGTCCAGGGGCGGCCAGGGAGTAAAAGGAGATTGGTCGTGATACTCGGGTAGAAAGGAAGAGTAATTGTAATTTGAATCGCTCGTCAATAGCGGCGGAGAGAGATCGGGACCTTTTATTGCGCCTTCTTCGCGGCAAGAAGTCCTAACTGGAAATTAATCAGTAACCCGCGCTTAATCCGCCTCCGTTATTCTACTTACTGATGGTGCAAACCACTTGCATTATGTCTCAATCGTGGTATTGGAACTTACGGCCACGACTGAGTTTAGAGACCGTTATAAAAGAAGGGATAAGAAACACAAAGAAAAATTGTCATGGAGTTTATGCGCAGATATCATATCGAGTCGCATCTTTTGTTGACCGAAAATGGAAGCGCGCCTAAGATCTTTGGCTACCAGGCACTTCTGTATCTGGGAACTGGATCGATATCGCCCTGGATTATGTGCCGTCCGCGGAGCCAATCGCCAAGGTACCAGATCATGCTCAGTAGGCGATGGCTACCACGCAGTTCACGAGTCCCTTCTGTACCAGCTGTCAGAAGTGGTCCTTCTTTCAACTCTTCTCGTTTGCATAGACGACAAAGAGATTTGCGGCACTTGGCACACAAACCTGATAGAACACCCCCATCATTGACAGCATGTGAACGTCGGGTAAATCCGTTCAACACATGCCTCCCCTGGTCGTTGTATTGAGGAGGCAGGGCGATGGCGATAATCTGTGACTCTTCATTGTTTGTTGAACCACGTCGACTACTCGTCACACCCGGGCACTGCATGGGAGCAGTAGTTTAGACTTCTAAGTTTTAAAAAGTGAGAAGAACTACGCAACCATATTAATAATTATGACGTGCTAGCTGTCATGTGCAGTCCGCTATGGTTTCGGGACTGCAGCATCCTATTTATATGGGCGCATATTGCGGGCTGCTCACCGGAAAAGGAGGGCAGAATATGTATCGGTGTTGCAGAGAGAGTCCAGAAGGCGTTCACAATGCCGGAATTGAATGACCAGAGAATCCACAGCTCGCTCGATGCCTTGCACAAGGAATTAGCATTAACTGCCATCCGAACAAATTCCTTTCATTAAATTTCAACGTGGACTCCAGTTCGCCTGCACGAAGAAGAGTCAACGCGAGAGCTAAAGAATGAGGGCTGCGTGACGTACGGATACCACGTAATTTGAGCGCCGTCAAATGTAGTTGGCGGGGGGTGAGAGTAGAGTGCACCGAGTGGCTAACGAAAATGACCGGCGGCATCCATAGATAGACCTGAAATGGGCGTGTATGGGTGCTTGACAACTTTTGATACGGAGAATCCCCGGAAGGCAAAATTGCGCGCCATGCGAGGCGAGCAGTGAAGGCATTAACAAAAAATTGCCGCAATCCGAGAACAGTTACATGTAATGATGGGAAGAAGTGTTCAAGTGCGCGAGAAGGCGGATCGGTGGATGATGAGGCGGAGAAAGAGAGTGATTAAGCTTAAGAACGTGATGGAGAAGTCGAGCGGGGTCGTTGACTTGACATCACCGTTGCCAATGACTCGCCATCCCCATCTGTCATAAATGACGAGACCCAAGGGATCTGCTATGTATATCAGTGCTGACTTCAACTCTCTTGGTTACATTCACAGAATCCCCTCGAAAATCGCTCTCACTCACAACTTCGTCATTCATCTATGGTCAGGGTCGGACGAGTTCCAGTGTTCTGGACCTTATCAGTGGTTATGAACATTGGACATACGTGTGTGATTCCTGGGTTTTTTTTTTGGCGATAGCTGAGTGGAATGTGGATGGGGACGGGTGAGAGTTTATGGAGTGAGAGTTTAATAATTTCCACGCATATAATCGACTGGTGGCGGCGGCCCTCGCCCGCACTCAACGTTTGCCAGACGGCGACTTCCCCTCACGTCTTTTCATTGCGCCTCCCCACCGTCGGTTTTCGTCTCTACATCCTCCGTACTCCATTGTTCCTGCATGCTGCTTTGGCATCGCCAAGGACTGCGCCACCTCTCCTCACAATCTTAATTTTTTATTCTTTTCATAACGTTCGTTTTAGCATAATGGCAACATCCCCGCTGCAGTCCAGTCCTTCCCTTTCATCCAACGCTCATTTTTCTACATATTATACGAACGGGCATCTGCCAGCAAAGCCCCGTCCATCAGATGTTTCGTCCGTCTTTCGCCCAGATAAAGCCTATCCCGCCAGCATTGCAAGTACCCCAGAAGTACAAATAAATGGCAAACCAAATGGCAAGCCCAGGCAATCTCGACCTTCTACTTCCTCCGGATCTACACATACGCATGATGACACGGCATGGGGCTCTCATTTTTGGGTGACCCTCGTTGATCCCCAGGCAAGTTGCCTCTATTGGTCTGATATTTACGGTTTTAACTCGGGTTTACTGTGCTCTACAGACCCAGGTTTCTTTTTTCGCATGCCCGGCGACGGGACAAGTCTCATGGGACCCTCCAGTTGGGAACTTTGTGTACGTACTTATGCCGACATTCCTCGATACCTTCCTCATGGGGACACTGCCATGCAGATTACCGCCCAGCGAGAATGGCGAGTGGTGGGAGATTGGCGATGAATCCCGTGGCGGTATCCCATACTATTATCACACAAAGACTGGCGAGACCGTATGGGAAAAGCCCAATGGTTTTGTCATACCATTAACCGTCCTCCAAGTGCGTTCTCTCGTGTAATCGATTCACCCAGATTTCTGATCTCCGCCTACTAGAATACCGCACTGGGTCGCCGTCTCTCAAAGTCATTTTCTTCTTCAAACACAGATCAGAGCCCGTCCCCACGTACAACGGTACAGGAGCAACATCCCGCGGCTCAACGTTCACGTTCATATACTAAGGAAGCCAGAAGCACCGCACAGACTCCTCGGCTACAATCCTCTGCAAGCGGTCCCGTTGCCGCAACGAAGAAGAGCTCAACTGCCCCCCCTGTGCGGCGCAACCTTACTGTCGATCCCCACTATACGACGCCGACGCGCCTGGCGCCGGCGCTTCCACCCATTCCCGGCTCCGAGGCGAGCGCCCCGCCCACGCCCACCCCCTCTCACCGTTCTCTCATCCCTTCTCGTGAACCACCGCAGTCGTTGGCTGCGGCTGTTGAACGTATAACGGTGACACCGTCTCAATCGCCGGGAAATGTCCGTGGTTCGAGTGACAAGTCTTCTGAAAGTGGTTACGCGAGCGCTCCGGAGTCAACCCCTGTAAAGCCGAGGACGAGGGCTAAGGCGCCGAAGAACGGTGTTCCGACAGTGCCCTTACTCCCCGCACTATCGGCGCTGACCAAGGGACCGACCATCGACGGGAAAGAGATTGGTAGGCCTGTGTTAAATATGGGTGCGTGTTGCGTGATCGGCGACTATGAGGGTCATACTGAATAAATGGGGTGGCATGTGTCCAGATGCAACGCTGAAGCTCAGCCCCGTTAAAGCTCGGGCCGCACGCACGCCCATTCTCGTTGACGCTCCACCCCTGCCCAGTTCGGCGCGTACTGTCAAGACGCTTAGTACCGGGTACGTCACGGATCGTATGATCCCCCTTTTTTTTAGCCCTGAGCTCGTTCCTATTCCTGCAGCGCACATCCCATCTTGCCCCAAGATCTTGCATCCGACATCCAGCAGTTTGTCGAGTCCGAATTTGCGCAACAGTACTTCGCAACGCACCGTACGGGCTTTATTTTCAAGCGCAAGGTCCCCGTCGGGCAGATGATGACCTGGCAGCGCGGCCCACTTGCCGCGCCCTTGCTAAATCTTTCGCGCCCGCTACACAAGGATGCCGTGCGCACGTTCCGTGCTGTTCAGCGGCTTATTGGGGATAGTGAAAAAGGCGCCACAACGGGCTCTAATACCCCTAGGCTTGAGGAGGCACGTTGGCTCCTCGGGGTAGGGCTCACATATGGCGAACTTCGTGACGAAATTTACTGTCAGGTCATGAAGCAGCTCACAAACAATCCGAACGCGTGCGTCCTTTGTTGGAGACGTTTGTTATAACAATGCTAAAATATCACCTTACCTTACAGGGAGAGTACGTTCCGAGGGTGGCAATTATTATGTGTGTTGCTTGTGACCTTCCCGCCATCGAAGAATTTCGAGCCGTACCTGCGTGCCTTCCTCTCGCAACGTACGGGAGTTACCGAAGGTCGTGTCGATGTACTTGCCAAGCACTGTCTCAAGCGTCTTGCGGCCATATCTAAGAAAGGCCCTCGAGGCAAACCGCCGACGCTCGCAGAAATTGAGACGGCTTCGGTGGGCATTCGTCCCTGTACACGTACAAGGTGCATCTAAAGCTGACATGTCAACAGGATGCGGCATTCAACCCATCAACATTCGGCGAGCCATTAGATGCCGTATTTCGCCTTCAGGAACGCACCTACCCAACGCAAAGGGTGCCGATCGTGCTACCATTCCTTGCTGATGGTGTCCTCGCCCTCGGGGGTACAAAGGCTGAGGGTATATTTCGCGTACCGGGTGACTCCGATGCCGTTGCCAGCCTCAAAATGCGGCTCGACCGCGGCGCGTACACACTAGAGGGTGTTGATGACCCGCACGTACCTGCGTCGTTGTTCAAGCTCTGGTTGCGTGAGCTGGTAGACCCGCTTGTGCCCTCAGAGATGTACAACGATTGCATCGCGTTTGCAAATGACGCTGAGGCATGTTGCGCCGCAGTTGAGCGGTTGCCAACTGCCAATCGTCGCGTGGTTTTGTTTGTTATTAGCTTTTTGCAGCTGTTCCTCGATGAACGTGTGTTGGCCGTTACTAAGATGACGAGCGCAAATCTTGCCCTAGTGATGGCACCGAACTTACTGCGATGCGGATCCGATTCGATGGCTATCGTGTTTAACAATGCTCAGTGAGTGTTCGATCGCCCAGCTCACCTTCCCCCCTTTGGCGTCTCAGCGGCGCAGGTACTTCCGTGAATACTAATATTTTGATGCAGATACGAGCAGGCGTTTGTTCACAACCTCCTAGTTCACCTCAAATGCGGTGAGATTGACCCCCAGTACACACCCACACATGGCCATGGTGCTGTCCCTTCCGCTGCCCCGCCGCGCACATCCAGATCACGCAACCGCCGTGCCCATCCTTGATGGTCACAAACCCCTTCGCTTCACTCTCCATTCTCCTGCTAGCTCCTCCGCTCGTTGTTGTTTTGAATTTCTCTGATGTGTTGTCGCGCTTTCGTTTTGATGATTCCCTGTAGTATGGATACCACCAGATTGCCGAGATCATAGAAACCACCAGGGACTCCTCATTTCATGTCTGATTTATTCTTTATGTTTTATTTTTCCCCCCTTGAGTCATACCTCCTCGTCCTCCTTTTTGGGTCCTTATCATTACTTTTTTAATTTCACCTGTACTTTGATATCGTCGGTCGAACTCCTGTCGTTTCTGATTTGATCGGTTTGATCACTGACTTGAGACATACCTCCAGCATTCTGGATGTCTGATCATCATTAGAGGAAAGGATTGTTATCCAGAGTCGAGAGCGCAGGGTGTCTTTCGGTTTCTTAGTGTATACTTAACAGCAGTGACTGTCCACTTCTAGCCGTCATGTTATCGTTAGTCCTCCGATATAAGTCGTCAAGTTGTTACTTTTGTTCAACCCTTCGGCGGCTGTTCAAAGTCTCCAATTATTGTAAGTCAAGCATTCATCCGCTCATGGCTTGGCGCATGCGTCACCGATTCCTGCCACGCAACGACGTCAAAGGGCTGCAGGCGACGGACTCGGACGGAGGAAGGACGATATCCTTGAAGAAATCGTCAACGAAGCAGATGATGCCTTGTAATTTGGAAATGTTTCCGGGCCGCAGCAGAGGAGCTGTGATTCAAACTTGTGGTTGATCGAGAACGAGGCACATGCCAACCAGAGACTACTGTAGGCGAATTATGACAGGATTATGCCACGGAGGGGCCACTTGCTGATGTGCGATGAGAATCCCTCCACAGACTGCAAGTTCGACGATGTGTTCACGCCAGCGAGTGCTTCTCCAGCAACCAGTCATCATTGTCAGCTACCACCTTGAGCCTGAGACCGATCGATAACGAAAACGCACTCGTTAGACTCGACTCGAGATTCCAGGGACGCATCAGTTACTGCAGCCTAGAGGGTGGGGACCCTCTCATACTCGCACTTGTGGTCTATAGTATCAGTTTATGTGCTCGGTATGCCTATGCCACGATCATCCAGAGAATCGACGTCTTCGATTTCGGGTTCAAATTTGTTAATCGGAACACATGCAAATGAGGCCGGCCTGACCATCTATCTGTCCCTGTTCTTACTAGGAGACTACTGTCGTGGACTCGGACATTGGACTGCACAATTATTGTACATCCGTAGGATATATCGATATTGATTGATACGCGTCCGCCAGATGCAATATCATGCAAAGGGGCCGATGATATTCACTGGCATACAACAATCTCCGAGACATTTCGAACCTGGAGGACGTCAACTTGAAGGGGTGACAGAAAGCAAACCAAGACTCGGCGGCAGGTGGCTGGCCAGGTTAGGCCAGGTTTGTTCCCTATTTCCCTCCCTTCGGTACGTTCACCGTGGCCGCTTCTTGACCAGGTCCAATGTGATTGTGTTTTCTGTGCATGTACAGGTCTGCAATTTCGGAACTCGCAATGATCAATTAGCGTGGGATTATTCAATCGTCATAAGTGTCTATTAAATTATTCTTTTCCCCACGGCAATGTCCCGGGGAAAATCTGAATACCATCCTTTGGACACCACTCCAACAGCTCGCGCATTTCTGGGCGCCGACATGATAGCCATGAGTCCGCATGTGGAAGTTCCGTCCTGCGCGCTTTTGGGAGAGGAGTGCGTGACAACCATACAGGTCCTTAGAATATGGTGAAAACGCGTTGGCCAGCTGAGGCACAATTGAGAGATTAGATACGGAAAACGTCCGGAAATTCGAGAAACGTAGTACCTCGCCCGCTGCTGCTTCTCGCTCGTCAGCCTCATTCCCAAGAGGAACGCCCTCGTACGTGAATCGAAGCTTGGGCCAGCGTAATGCGAGTCGGTGCAATCCTTCAAAACGACGGCGCTTGAAATCGTGACCGACTACAGTGATGCGTTTCGGATACACGCCTGTGAGCTCACGGAAGCGAGCATGGAGAATAACACGTTTTGGAATGAGTCGAGCGCCGCGTCCTCGATCGTCACTCGCGTGAACATATCCGCAGACGGGAGAAGACCCGTCGCACGCGCGAAGCGCAAATATGATTCGCCCTCGGATGTTGCGCTGAATGGAGATGTATGGCCGCTAGTAGGACAGGACATAACTGGGGATGAGTTGTTGTAATCGCAATGGGCGTCTCGAAAGAACACACCCGCTGAAGACGAGGAGAGCTCGAGGGTCTTCGGTAGCGATTTGAGAGCTTGTTGGGAAGGAGGGTCGCGGTAGGGATGAAAAACTAGAATTTTGGAACATGGGGCGTGCTCACCCCCTGGATATATGCGAGCGGAAAACTGCCGGACGCCTGCGTCCCTTCTGGTACGAAGCAAGAAGCCACGAATCTTCCGCCTCCGCATCCTCCTCACGCGCTCCAATCCAAATCGCATGGCCCGGTACGATGACGAGGTGATCAAGGCCCGAGGTGGAAAGCCGTGGTTCAGGTAGTGCTTCTACGATACTGCGGAGAAGCGGCGCGGCATTCTGAATCGTTGGCGAGTTGAGGTAGAAGGAATGAAAGTTGAGCAGGAGGGAGAATGTTAGGAAGGAGGAGAGGAGGAGGGCGCCCAGGTTGGTCAGGCGTGCGGGGCCACGGAGACGTTTGGAAAGGGAACGTGGAGAGTGATTAAGATGCCTCCGCGTCGTTGGAACGAGACTGGTGCGGGCAGCATACTGTAATTGCTAGTGCAGAGGCCTCCCTGCTACTCAGCCTTCAGACGCCCTTCGGTGGCGGCCGACTTTGATGAGTTTTGCGCGTGTTGCGCATGTCGGACCGCACAGTCACCTTCGCTGTGAGGCGTGTGCTTGCCTCATTTCGCACGTAAATCTCGAGCACAACCACAGTCGTCATTGTCCATTTAACTTGAACAGCGACGTGAATCTTCAGGTACACGACCTGAGTTCCACACCTCACGCCATGTGAGATCTCTTGGCACTGTTGGTAGGTCTGTTTACTTCGTCAATTATCTGTGTTCTCATGCTCCAGCCATACAGTATTACCTGATTCCCAAATGTCGCTTGAGAATTCCAGTGTTGCATTCCACGACTGCTTCGTACCTTGCATTATTACCTTCAAGATGTTCAATGACATGGCTTGAGAACTCCCGGGCCTGTCTTACACTTTGCAATGGGGGAAGTGCTTCCTGGTACCTTCCAACATTACTTTGTTCCGCTCGAGAACTCCTGTTTCGTGTTCTTTGACGACAGGCATTGCTTCTTGGTACCTTCCAAGTAAGTTCCAACGTTACTTCGTTCCACGCTCCGGCTCACAGGTTCTGATTCTCCCGGTGCCCACCCGGGTCTTCTACAAGTCTATATTTGTTCGTGGCGGCTTGGAATGCATATTTTACCCCGGCTTCACAGTAGCTCAAAAATCACCGTCATACTTTCAGCGACGCAGCGTGCACCCATCGTTATTGTTCACTCGAGTAATTTGTCTCCAGTCTCCGCAATTTCAAACTCCCTCGGCGACTCGTGGCAACCATGATGCTAAATTGCATCGCACACGCATGTGCATGTGCATGTGGGATTGTTCCACCAATTTGCCATTGCTGCACGTGGCAGTCAGGTGGCCCGCTGCACCTGCACCTCTTCTCAGTCTATAAGCTGCATCGCCACCACCTTCGCAAACCTTGTTCTGGGTAGAATGAGGGCCACTCTTCCTTCCACACTCGCCATCGCTCTCATGTCGCCTCGTAGAATTTCAGCGTAGGGCACTCTGCCAGTGGGGCATCAACCTACCCTGAGATCCGCTCACGTGCTGAACACCTTATCGTACGCAGTTACCTTGTGATGCAAGTACGTCCAAGTTATTTGAAAAGTTACACACCGCAGGGAAAGTAACATGGAGTATCGTTCCTAGTTCCTATTCAACCGCGTTGTCCAATGTTCAATCATTGCTTGGGTCTAGCTTCAGCAACTCGCTTTTGGACCTGCATCCACTGTGCGTGCTATGGACGCTTTTGTAACTTTTTGTAGATAACAAGAGAGAAAAACAGTGGGCGGACCAAGTGTGTTCCCAACGTGCCTTCGCGTTTACTACGCCCTACCATTTCATTGACGCGAATGGTGATAACCTCTCCGTTTCTCTGCGAATGCGATGCACTCACCAGCTGAATATCAGATAACCTCTACTTCCTGCTTTGTTGACGTTGCACGTGACTGTGGGTCCAACGACCGTGTCGGTAGGTCGCAACTCTTTTTGACTCTGGGCTTAGTTATCACTGACATGCGTTTCCGTGATAGGTCAAGGCAATCCAAAATTATACCACTCGGCCTCTGAATCCGTGAGTCAACCGGTTCTGCAAGGACATGCCCCGTGAGCGCGTTCTCGATAACGTATTCATGTTATAGAAATCTAGACTCCACGCAGCATCAACAGGCTCTGCTTTTCATTAGTATGTGTAAAGCGACTCAGTTGCAAAGTAGTCCAGAACTCTAACCGACAACGACGGCGCCCAACAGCACACTTTATTGGTGACGTTGGCCAACCATTGGATTGGAGGTTCGTGTGTCGCTAGTAGCGCCTGACAGCGGAAATCATGTATGGGTTTGCGCACGCTACCCGTGCACGATTTCCGCTGTCAGGCGTTGAACTGAAAATTTCAAATCTCCACTCAGGCAAAGGAATCTGGAGGAAACGGTATTTCGGTTAAGTGCTCTGGCTCTTCCACAAACCTTCATTCTGTCTGAGGTGGGTACCGCAAGTGTTTTGTAAATATCACGCCCGTCCACGTTGACGATGATGACCTCCTCCACCTTTCCTAGACACTGGTATACTTACAAAGAACACCAACGCGCTTTATGGTGGCAGCTCACAGATCTACGCTTCGGCACTTGCCGCTCGGATCACGGTAAAGTTTACTCAAGTCTCTCGTTTTCTACTGACATGTCCTGAGACCTCCCGGTGGTATGATCAACGAAGTCCGGCGAGTACTTATCGCTCAAGAACTGATGGGTGAGTAGTATCAACCAGGCTGCACTAACCGAGACTGCAGTCCCGTTGCAATGGACGCAAGAATCCATTGCGTATGATTACGTGAGTTGTCTCGCGTCATCTCGACCTCACTGTGTTTACATTTTTTCTCCTTGTGTCATGTAGACTGTCGTATTGACTTTACGCAGGGTCAGGACCTGTGCTCCGGAATACTATAATGATGCCGTCCCCGTTGTACGTCCCATCGTCATCGTCCACCTTGGAGACAAAGCGCCTAATTTCACGTGCCTTGTCGATCGACCTGCAAGTCGCAAAACCATCTTTGGATGAAGGGAAGCGATAAAATCACACGTACACGTGCATTCGAAGATCATGACGGATCTCTGGGATGATGAATGTCCGAAACTGCGAGAGCGACAAAGTGAGCGAGAGACAAAAGCAGCTTCTGTAATCCCGGATCGCGGAAATAAAAGGACAACCATGAAGGATTCTCGTAGATGTGGTGCGAACCCATTTTAGAGAGAATCGGGAACGATTGGGACCTTTTTACCATCGGATCGAAGCACCAGACCTGTAAGTGCCGGGAATAGTCGCTGCTTCGCTGCGAGAACTCCTTCCAATAGCGTCAATACGCCCCGAATCTCGATTTCTCATACAGTCGTTCTTCTCAAGTGCTACAATGATGCTACCCTCGTCCCACTCTACGTGGTCAGACATCCAGTGTCTCCCTCACCGGTGTTCCGCCGTTGCACTGAAGTCGAAGATTCAGGTGACATGGCGACCCATGAACGATGGACCGCCGTTTTTGACATATATGCACCAGCGTATACCAATCCTCTGTCGATATTTTACGTTCATCGACATAAAAATCAACTTTCTAGGAGGATAGGGTCGGGGAGTATGTGCTCGCTTGGATGCGGCAAATGCCCTCTTCGAGCCAGTGATAAAGATGGCACCAATTTCTCTGTCCGCATCATCAGGGCGCAAGGGCCTCGTACCGTTTGGTGAATAATGTGGCGTTGAGCGCGAGTGGTGTCTAGAGTGTCACGATGTGAAGTGCGACGCCTGGCTCTGGGCGTGACCTTAGGCGCAACCTGGGTAGTTCTCATAGTTTGCGTCGAAGGCAGACATGAACCGGATGGACGGATGGGTAAAGTTTTGTGAAGATGGCGTGTTGTACCGTGAGTTGCAAGTCGTCGACACAAAAGAGACTTGAAGGTTTCATGGGCGGGGAAAATCGGACTCAGAACCTCGGAACCTCTCGGAACATGACCTGCATGACCGCCAAACTTGAAGCTTGAAGCTTGAAGGACACACTTTCTCGATTTGGTTTCACCTGGTGGGTGACATCCGTCACATTTACCAGGTATTTCGATTTTCCTACTACGTATAGTAGACTCTGGAACTTCATGTCTTGGCCCGCCGGCGATTTCTTCGATAAGTTTGTATTATAGCTTCGCTTAGAAGAAGTCCCTCTTGGGTTCCTGCGTTCTGGTACAAATCGCATCATGCAATGTTACAATAAAAGGAAACTAGACTGAAGAATATATGCATTTGAGTCAACATGGAGAAAATGCAGTGACGGGTAACGAGCGAAGAAGTATGCCTCTAACCCCTTACTCTCACTACTACCCACGTTCGAGCACGTTCAAGTTATTGTAAGGGCGAAAACTAAACATTGATCGAAAAGTAACTGCTGTCACCATATTTGACGCCCGCGGCCGATCTCACTGTGCCAATAGCGTAAGACAAATCAAGGATAGTGATCGAGAAATGTTACCCCGGCTACTTACATTCCACAAAATACCCATTAAAAGACGAAGGCATCACAGGAGGAATTATTACCGGTCCGTCCGATTCTCCGCTCAGAAGGAGCACATCGCTCTGCAATATATCTTGTGGAGCAGCTGGAGCTACTCGGGATCAGCTTTCAAATGGACCTTGACTCAACTAACGTGGCGGTACGCACGGGGAGCGGAACGACTGGCAATTGAATCCGAGTCAGGACCAAAATACAGCAGTAATATGTTGACCGTAACACCATGCAGGCCCGTGCTGTTGGTGATGTTCCTGCAGTGATACCCGCCGTCAACGATCTATGATGGCACACTGCCAGTGGGCTCGGATTCCTCCTCTTCACCACATACCATTTAACATTTATCATTTCACCGATATACAGTTTGTCGCCAGCTGTGGGTAATATGATATCGGCCACCGCGGCAGCATTGACGACCGGAGTCATCAGTGACAGTAGGGCAACTGTGGAGACGATAAAAGCGTTTGAAGTGAATCGCATCGTATGCAGAGAATGCTCTGAGATGGATTTGTGGGCGAGAAATGGGTTGGACTCGGTGAAGAAAGTGGGAAATGCAGGAGACTTTAAAAACCCCTACCCCTGCTCCATACCTTCGTGTGGAAATGTTGCCGGCGAAATTTTCCCGTGGGCACGCAGCGTCAATACCAATAAATGAGATTACAGCGATGTGAATAGCTGCGCAAATGATTTCCGAGCCCCATTACTATGTATAGATGTACCACTGACAGACTAAGATTTTTGGGGCGCCAGATTTCTCCATACGTGGATTTGGATTTGAATCCTTAAACAAAATAGATTTGCTATGACGCCAAATTTGCGGCGGCAACTCTTCGGTCGCAAGACTCGGCAATGCCGAACAATGCCCTCGCGGCCTGAGACCTGGCCACGTCCCAGTAATGATCCCTCCTGCAACGCTCTTTTCAACAGACGAATGTCGTATTAAATGTGTTTTTGTGAGCCCCTCGTTGCTTTGAGACCAAATTGTTACATCTGTTCAAGTACTTGGGTCCAACGTCCATTTGCCAGGGAACAGCACCCTTTCTTGGTCCGCCGGGGATAAACGCATCCATCAACCGATATGAGTTACTCTCCAGCTTGACGACCCTCGGCGTAAATGATGATGCTTAGGACCTAAACCCTAGTATTTGCCGAATGTGAACATATGATGCAGAGTTGAACGTGGATGTATAGATCTGTCATAAGATACCTTGGTCTTATTAATAAGTGAGGAAAAGTAGCTGTCCTTTTCGTTGATGATGTACTCGTCGAGATGCTTCATCTTCGAGCACGTTTTTGTGCCTAAATTGTGAGGGATACAAAGTAACGATTTACGAGTTTTAAAAGTTTGGCTTTCTCTTTTCCTCAAAGGCCGTCGTCATGCCTGGCTCTCTAGCCTCAGAAGGGGAGAATGAGCACTCAGAACAAGAAAACATTCTACGCACCCTCCGTTATGTGGATCAATCGACGTTCAGTGTTCAATCCCTCCGACAAACTTTGCTCATACGCTAAACAATGAACCATGCACGCACGCACGAATCAAACCAAAGCCGCATAAACAAGAAGCACACCAAAAGGACGTACCAGCGTTGACACGTTGACGGCCTCCTTCTGCGCCTGTACAGAAACCTGGCTCATCTCCGCGATCTCCACAGCGAACGCGATGGCCACACGTACGATGACGCCCGCTCCCTTACCAACGACGCGACTGACCATGCCCATTTGGCAGCTTCCTGTGCGCACCACATACATCCAGAAAGCGTGAGCTCCATCGCGCACGACTTGCCGATTGCCCCCGCGAGCCGTTGCGAACGCCCCCGCCCGCGATAGTGCCGATGTTCATTCTGGCTGGCCAATTGTGCCTTGGGGTCACAAAGCTGGGAATATATTGATCATCAGGCGAGCTCATACCCTACCCCAAACTGATCCTAATCATTGCACATCAGCACATAAGTTGAAGCGTGAATGGAAACCGTATCTACCACATACTAACGCAGCAATGCTAATCGACTCACGTATATTGAGTTTCTGCTAGCTCTCTAAAAACCCATTCTTGTCCGCAGCTGGATGCATATTTGTCCTATCGGCATCGGCTATACATCCCACGTACCACAATAAGTCGGTGTTGAGTTCGATGCAGGAGCGAGATATTTGAACGAAGAATGCTTGCTGCAACGCCCTTGTAAGGATCAGAACTAACTAACACCAGCCCAATGCTGCACTCAACGCCGTCCAGTGGAAGTGTGTGTGCAGCATTGGGCAGACCCGTGGGGTCGTTGACGGTCCTGCAGTAATACCCGCCGTCAATGACCTATGATGCCACTCGGATCCTCCCTCTTCACCGCAAACCATGCAACTTGATACGGTTGAAGGGCATATAATGTCGCTCTACCAGCGGGTGATGTGATCGTGGCCACATACTGGGCATTGACGACCGGTGTCACCAGTGACAGTAGGGCAACTGTGGAGACGATAAAGCGTTTGAAGTGAATCGCATCGTATGAAGAGAATACTCTGAGGTGGATTTGTGGGAAATGGGTTGGACTCGGTGAAGAAAGTGGGAAATGGAGGAGACTTTAAAAACCCTACCCCTGCTCCATACCTTCGTGTGGAAATGTTGCCGGTGAAATGCGCTGAATTTTCCCGTGGGCACGCAGCGTCAATACCAGGAAGTGAGATTACAGCGATGAGGTTTAGCGGAGACCAGGTCGCGTCCCACTTACGGTCCCGATAGTTCCCGCAGCGCTCTTTTCGGCAGGAGAACGCTTTATTAGCCCCACAAACCAAATTATTACCTCTGTTCCAGTCCTCGGTTTTAACGTCCATTTGCCAGCGAACAACACCCTTTCTTGGTCCTCCGGGGTGAACGCATCCATGACCGATTCGAGTTGCTCGCAAGCTTGGAGCCTTAGCGTAAACAATAATGCATAGGACCTAGACCCTACTATTTGCCGAATGTGAGCATATGATGTAGACTAGAACGTGGATCTATAGATCTGTCATAAGATACCCTGGTCTTATTAATAAGCGAGGAAAAGTAGCTGTCCTTTTCGAGGGCAATTCGATGTACTCGTTGAGATGTTTCATCTTCGAGTACATCTTTGCCACTAAATTGGGAGAGAAATATACTAATACAAAGTAAAGATTTACGAGTTTGTGAGGTTTAACTTTTCCTTTTCCGCAAAGGCCGTCACGCCTTGCAATCTAGCGTCAGAAGGGAGAATGAACACTCAGAACAAGATCAATTTTACATACCCTTTGGTCCTCCGTCGCGGACGTCATGTGGAACAACCGACGTCCATTCCCAATCCCTCTGATACACTTTGCTTATACGCCAGCACGCAGGCACAAATCAAACCACAACAGTGTAAAACCAGGACCGGAAGAAAATAAGGCAAGAAATGTACCAGCGTTGACGACCTCCTTCCGTGCCTGCACAGCAATCTGGCTCTTCTCCGCAATCTCCACAGCGAGGGCAATGACCTCGCCTACGACGACACGCCCGCCCTCACCAACGACGCGACTAGACATGCCCCACCCGACAGCTTCGCGTGCACCGCATGCGTCCCGTAAGCCTGAGCTCCATCGCGAACAACTTGCCCTTTGTCCTCGCGAGCCGTCCCTGCCGCCAATATTCACGTCCAGGTGGCCAAAATACCTGTTAGGTGCCGCGAGCGGGATATCAGATCAAGGAAAGGCCATACTGGCAGCCTAGTCCAACGAGATCATTGCACGTCAGTACACCTGAGGGATTGAAGGGTGAGGTGAGTGGTGAGACCGTTTAAAAGAACATTCTCGTCCGCGACTGGATAAAAACAGATTCCGCGGTCAGGTGATCATATCACGTGGTTCAAGGTGGTTTCCCTATAGGCTGAGCCTGATCTGTCCACTCTCGACTCTCGACTGTGAATCGAAGTGCGCGCCTATCATGGTGCTTATCATTATCGATTATCGGTCATATGCTGTGCCTGCTGGTGCAGGTCCGTGAGACGTATCGCTCTTCTCTTTCCCCATCAACCACGATCCTACTTTCCTCCTCATGTCTCATACTCACCCTACTTCTACATCCTTCAACTTCCAACTAATCTTCGACAATGCCGTGAAAGCGTATAAAAAACGCACGAAGAACGATCTTCTCAAGCACCCGCTCGCTGAAAGGCTCAATGCCTGCGATTCGGCTGACAGTATTCTGACCGTGCTTCAAGATCTAGTCCAGGAACTGGATCAGTCTCAACGCAGCAATACAAAATGGCTGGACCCAACTGTGAACGTCCTTCTTACGTTCTCAGAGATGCTCGGAGAAGGTGTCGGCTCGGTATGCTTCAGAGCATGAAATTTGTCCGAGATTTTCCCCCTCATATTCATTTGACAGGTATTCTCACCTGCAAAGGTGATATTTATTGGGTTTGGTGTCCTTCTTTCAGTGTGTGGCCTTCTTAATACCATCGTGCGGTCCATCATAATACGAACAATTCTTAGGCAACTAAGGACGTTCGCGCGGACCAAGACACTCTCTTTGAGATATTCGAGCGCATAGAAGCATTTTTCCGACGTCTGGACATATACACTGAAGTGGCGCCAGATCAAGGAATGGTAGACACGATCTCAGCAATAATGGTTGAGGTCCTCAACATTCTCGCCATCACTACAAAAGAAATCAAAGAAGGTCGAATGAGTAAGTCATTGCCGTAACGAATAAAGTTTTGTTGATAGAACCATTCTCAGAAAAATATCTAAAGAAACTAATCAAGAAACTGACTGGAAATAACGAGATCGAGGATGCGCTGAAGAGACTGGACAGACTGACGCAAGAGGAGGTTCGAATGGTCTCTGCGCAACTCTTGAAAGTTACGAATACTATCGACAACAGACTCGAGGAAATTGCGGATGACATGCTTGGCGTCGACAATAGAGTGGCCGGTATCGGTGACCAAGTTCAGGGCGTAGACAACAAGGTAATGGCGGTCATGAATGGTGCGCAGTCCATCTTTTATTTATTATCGTAGAGTTGTCTAACCCATAACGCGCATAGATGGAAAAGAGGCCAAAGAAGTTATCCAGCAAGCAGCTGACGGCGTAGATCGGATCGAACGTTTGTGGTTACCGATTTGTATTCATGCTGACATACCGGCTCAATCATCCTAACAGGAAATCAATTGGAACAGGATCTTCGTAGATGGCTCTCGCCACCAGATCCATCTACAAATCACAATATCGCGTGCAACGCCCATCATAAGGGAACGGCGAACTGGTTTTTCGAAGGAAGGACGTATAAGGAATGGAAGACAATAGGTTCCGAGTCACTACTCTGGATTCATGGGAAACGTACGCCCCTGACCCATTCGGCCACCCGACGTGCCTAACAACATCACTTTTTTGTAGCTGGCTCCGGCAAGAGCATACTTTGGTTCGTAGAGCCTTCACTGTTTTTTAAAATCATGATTTAATCGCTTGTCTTTCTGCAGTTCGACAATCATCGAAAATGTGAAAACCATGTGCAATGTAGGTCAAGCCTCGATCGCATATTTTTATTTTGACTTCCGAGACGTCAACAAACAACACTGGCGTGACCTGGTCCCTTCCTTTCTCACCCAGCTTTCCACACAATCGAGTACTTGTTGCGACATTCTATCACGTCTTTATTCCAGTCATGGCAACGGCGCGCAACAGCCCAATGATAACGCTCTGAAACGGTGCCTGATAGAGATGCTCACAGTCCGAGATGGCCATCCAATCTACCTAATAATGGACGCCCTTGATGAATGTCCCGATACCTCCGAGGTTCCATCACCTCGGAATGGATACTTCAGCTGTTGAAGGAACTCGCTGGCCTTCATATTCCAAACCTCCGTATCTGTGTCACAAGTCGCCTAGAATTCGACATACGAGATTTCCTTGAACCTCTGACTTCCCGCCGAATCTCCCTCCATGATCAAAGCGGACAAAAACAGGATATTGCCGATTATGTTAAGTCCGTTGTTTACTCGGACTCGGAACCGTACATGCGGAGATGGAAGAAGGAGGATAAGGAATTTGTCATCGAGACGCTGTCTGAACGGGCTGACGGGATGTAAGTGAATCGTTTTACGTTCTTAATAGCCGTGCAAATCGTCGGACAGGTTTCGGTGGACATTTTGTCAGTTGGAAGTCCTACGTCAATGTCTTCCACCAAGTGTCCGACCAACGCTTAGGGAACTGCCTGAATCATTGGACACAACATATGAGCGTATACTGAAGGAAATCAAGAAGCCGAATAAGTGCCTCGCCCGACGCGTATTGCAATGCCTGGTTGTCGCCGTCCGGCCTCTTCGTGTCGAGGAGCTTGCGGAAGTCCTAGCGGTCGACTTCGATGATGCGGAAGGGGTCCCAAGGTTGAGACCGGATTGGCGGTGGGAGGAACAAGAACTAGCTCTTCTATCGGCGTGCTCAAGTCTGATTTCAATTGTCGACGAAGTTGTCCGTCATGGACCTCATGGTTTTCGGCGGGTCCGGGTCCGAGTCGTTCAATTCTCACATTTTTCCGTCAAAGAATTCTTGACCTCGTCTCGCCTCGCTACTGCAAGCGGAGAAGTCTCGAATTATCACATCGATTTGGAGCCTGCGCATACGATCCTGACGCAGGCCTCCCTAGGCGTTTTACTACAAATGCAAGATAACGTCGATAGGCATACACGCATGCACCCAGCTCGATACGCTGCCGAGCACTGGATGACTCATGCGCAAGTTGGGGAGGTGTCGTCACGTTTACACAAAGGGATGGAATATCTCTTCGACGCGAACAAGCCACACTTTAAGGTGTGGCTCACGCTATGGGATATAGATACCAGGCCCAACCTTGATGCAACCTTTTACTTCTTCGCATCATCCCGCAAATCCCGCGTCTGCGCGGTCCCGTATATTACGCAGCACTCTGTGGATTCCGCGATCTCGTAGAGCACCTCATCATCAAACATCCTGCGGATGTGAACGCTGACGGGGGCATCTATGTGCGACCACTAGTGGCAGCATTGGCAGGAGAACACTTCCAGACGGCAGATTTACTCTGTCGTAACGGCGCATCCCTGGATGTCCGGGGCAGAGATGGGACAAATCCATTGCATGCCGCAGCCTATTCTGAAAATTTCGAGGTGGTCCGGATATTAATCAAGTACAATCCTACCTACATCAATGCTAGGAGTGGGACCGGGTGGACGCCGTTATACTGGGCATCGGGAGGTCATTATTTCAAGGACGGTTCTGCCTTTCGATTACTGCTAGAGCACGGTGCAGATATAAATGCCCAGAATCAGGCCGGCCGGACCCCGTTACACCGGGCCTCGTTCAATGGGGCGGTGGAGGTTGTGCGCCTGCTGCTCGAACACGGTGCTGATGTAGAGGTGAAGGACAAATACGGCAAGACTGCATTGCAGCTTGCGGCTAGGGAAGGACGTGACGAAGTCGTGAATTACTGCGAAACGTGGAGCCGAGTAGAAACACCTTGTAGCTTTTAGCACTTCTGAATACATATCCAATTTCTTATCGATAGAAATACCATCGTGTCAAATCTTCTTCTCGTTTACTTGTTGTAACGCTGCCGTATGCGGCAATAATACACGAATGGTATACTAATTAACTTGCAATGGAAGTCGATCAATTGTGAAACTCAGAAAACCACCAGAAATGTTCAGTTTCGGCATGTGTTAAGTGCGTGAGATTGACTCTGGGGAGTAGTGGAGCTAACTTGGTAGTGGTGGTATGCGTATGCGTATCCAGTCTTCCGGTTTTTCTCAGTTTCGGGTCCTACGAAATGGGCGCGATTTACTATAAGTTAGTGACGATATACTGTACACTGTACGGTGCATTTTTGACTCGGCCCGCAGTTGAGTACGTTGAGTACGGGGCTTGCCAATGTCCTTCATCTTTTAATGTCGGCACCGGCTATACACCCATGGAACCCGGTCAGCGTTCGTTCGATGGCGAACGCCTCTCCGAGTCGGCCATGACAATGCCACCAATCTCCCCATCCGCGTCAAGCAGACGCAAAGCAACATTCGGTTTCACCGAAAGTTCGGTGTCGAGCGCGGTCGGGCGCTTTTGGACCGCTTTTGGGCGATTGATTCTCCCACTGGCAAGTGCGACGCCTGACTCTGGGCGCGACGTGAGTATGTTCTCGTAGGATTTGACAAAGGCGGACGTGAACCGGATGGATGTACTGAAACCGAATTGTGTGATGAGAAGACAAACGCCGGGCTACGATTTTGCAGTGGACGAAACTGTCTTACTGAGCCAATATTTTTTTGGCAGTCAGACCGCCAAACCCCAGACCGGGCATCAAAGTTCTACTTCAATTCCAGTCCGTTCCAACCGCCATCCCATCCCAACCACTGCATAAACTCTTCATGAGATCTCAGCCGTACGTCAAGGAAAATACTCTCGCCACACTGGCAAGGACGAAGTAGTTGACATGGTTCAAATAGCCCTCATCAAGTCTTCCCGGCACAACCCAGCGCTACGTCATCCTGAGTTATCGATGCCGATTGATGGCCACTTTGGAGGATCATTAGCGGAAAGCCCGCAGCGACTGATGCAGCACCGCCGTGACCGTGTATGTGAAATCGAGCTTACTGTAACGATGTTCGCAATTGGAAAAAGCCTTGGCAGGGCGCGAGGTGAAATCTCGGTTGTTCCCGATTCGTTCTTGGTGGATCTGCGCCGCGCATTCCATTTCCGGCATTACCAAACTTCGCCTGTTACTCCTCTTCGGGTTACATTTCACCTGAGGTGATGCTAGGTTCAAAACACTTGACATCACATTCCAATCACCTCGACCTCGCCCTGACCCCGAAAGACAACGTTCACCTCCACTCACACGACTTTTCTCGTATGCAACAAATGCTCTCTTAGAGTCGGTGATGACAATGGCGGTAATCTCCCTGTCTGCATCACATGGGGCAAAGGCCTCGTACCGTTTGGTGAATAATGTGGCGTTGAGCGCGTGTAGTGTCTAGGGGCAGTTCAACTGCAATTGAGTGTCATCACGACGTGAAGTGTGACACCTGGCTAACGGCGCGACCTTGAGTGCAACCTAAGTAGTTTTCAAAGTTTACGTTGAAGGCAGACATGAACCGGAGGGTGGATGGGTAAAGTCTTGTGATGAGAAGATAGCACCTTGTGTCATGAGTTGTAAGTCGTCGATACAAAATTACAGTAAAAGAGACATGCAAAAACTTGAAGATACGGCCCGGGGAAGAAATCGAACTGTGAACATGACCGCCAAACATGTTCAAACACACAGCTTCTCGATTTGATTTGATCTCACCTACAGTAACATCGTCACATTCACCAGGTTTTAATTTCGACCTTAAACGGTAATGGGCGAGCAAGTATCCCTCTAGCCCCCTACTCTCACAACCCACGTTCGAGCACGTCCGACGTGAAAGTTTTGTTAACAATCGAAAAAGGATTGCTCTGAGCAAAGACAAATGACTGATCTGCCGTTAACACTGTGCCCAGTAGCGTAAGACGAGACAGGTAAGTTAGGGAATTCAAGACAAGTTATTCTAGTACTTACACTGCATGAAATAAGAATCACCACTCTCAACACGCGGAATAGTTACAGGTCCATTCGATTCTCCATTCTGAAGGGGCACATTGCTCTGCAATATGCTTGGTGAAGCTACTCAGGATTAGCCTTCAAATGGACCTTGACTCGAATAACGTGGCGGAACGTACGGGAAACGTTAGGATCACCACTATTGTGCAGCAGTGCAATGCTGCAGTCAGCAGGGCCCACAGTGGGGTCGTTGACGGTCCTGCAGTAATACCCGCCGTCAATGACCCATGATGCCACACTGCGCTCGGATTCTCCCTCTTCACCACATACCATTTAACTAGAACCGATTGAGAGACATTAAATGACTCTCCACCAGCGGGTTCTGTGAACGTGGCCACAGTCTGGGCATTGACGACCGGAGTTATCAGTGACAGTAGGGCAACTGTGGAGACGACAAAAGCGTTCGAATTGAATCGCATCGTGTACCGAGAATACTTTGAGGTGGATTTGTGGGGGAGAAATGGGTTGGACTTGGTGAAGAAGGCGACAAATGCTGGAGACTTTAAATGTTCCTGCTCAACAACTAGGCACCTCCGTGAGGAAATGTTGCCCTAGTAATGCCCAGAAAACCTCCCGTGGGCCAGCAGCGTCAGTACCGGGAAGTGAGATTACACGATGTGAATTAGCTGGGCAAATGATTTCCGAGCCCATTATGTACCCCGACAGACTATATACTGTAACGACCGTGTACATCATGTGCTGGCCATCATGCTCATATAAGTAATAAGATGTGATCATATTCTGCAATGTCTCTGATCATACATGAAACGCGTACATATGGTGCATCTACGTATGTGGTCCGAAAGATTTTGGTGTCGTCAGATAAATCCATACATGGATTTGGATTTGAATCCTTAAACAGAAATAGATTTGCTATGACGCCAAATTGCGGCGGATTGTGCAACTCTTCGGTCGCAAGACTCGGCAGAACAATGCCCTCGCGGCCTGAGACCTGGCCACGTCCCAGTAATGATACCTCCCGCAACGCTCTTTTCAACAGACGAATGTCGTATTAAATGCGTTCTTGTGAGCCCCTCGTTGCTTTGAAACCAAATTGTTACATCTGTTCAAGTACTCGGGTCCAATGTCCATTTGCCAGGAAACAACACCTTTTCTTGGTCCGCCAGGGATGAACGCATCAACCGACAGGATTTACTCCCCAGCTTGACGACCCTCGGCATAAATGATGATGCTTAGGACCTAGACCCTAGTATATGCCGAATGTGAACATACGATGCGGAGTTGAACGTGGATGTATAGATCTGTCATAAGATACCCTGGTCTTATTAATAAGTGAGGAAAAGTAGCTGTCCTTTTCGTCGATGATGTACTCGTCGAGATGTTTCATCTTCGAGCACGTTTTTGTGCCTAAATTGTGAGGGATACAAAGTAACGATTTACGAGTTTGTAAAGTTTTGGCTTTCTCTTTTCCGCAAAAGCCGTCATGCCTGGCTCTCTAGCATCAGAAGGGGAGAATGAGCACTCAGAACAAGAAAAATTCTACGCACCCTCCGTTATGTGGAACAACGTTCAGTCCTCAATCCCTCCGACAAACTTTGCTCATACGCTAAACAATGAACCATGTACGCACGCACGAATCAAACTAAAGCAGTATAAACAGGAAGCACACTAAAAGGACGTACCAGCGTTGACGGCCTCCTTCTGCGCCTGCACAGAAACCTGGCTCTTCCCCGCGATCTTCACAGCGAGCGCGATGGCCTCACGTACGATGACGGCCTCTCCCTCACCAACGACGCGACTGACCCTGCCCTACTAGTACTCGGCAGCTTCCTGCGCGCACCACATACATCCCGAAAGCGTGAGCTCCATCGCGCACGACTTGCCGATTACCCCCGCGAGCCGTTGCGAACCGCCCCCGCCCGCGATAGTGCCGATGTTCTCTTCTGGCTGGCCACATTGTGCCTTGGGCATCACAAAGCTGGGAGTATATTGATCATCAGAGCAAGCTCACACCCTCCCCCGAACTGATCCTAATCATTGCACATCAGCACATAGGTTGAAGGGTGATATCCACCGCATACCAAGTAACCGTGACGGCCCGGGCAGCAATGTTGCCAGTGATCGATTCGCGTATTATTGAGTTTCCTGCTAGCTTTCTAAAAACCCATTCTTGTTCGCAGCTGGATGCATATTCATCCTATCGGCATCGGCTATACATCCCACGTACCGCATTAAGTCGGTGTTCGAGTTCGATACGGGAGCGAGATATTTGAACGAAGTCGGAATGCTTGCTGCAAACGCCTTCCGATCCCCACGAAAAATGTTTCACGGTCATGAGATTACTTCACATGGTTCAAAGTTGCCGCTCCACTATCTCTTTTAACCTTCTAACTACTACAGTAGCAATGAGAAGCACCCCGCGTATCCCTCTTCACCTACTCAAGTGTGGGAATTGTTGCCGCACGACTCCTGCATGGAACGAGCACGTTCGACGTGAAAACTAGTAAATAATCGTAAAAGTACCGCTCTGGCCATAGAATTTTGACTGATCTTCCGATATCACTGTGCACAGTAGCGTAGGACGAGACATATAGGAAATTCGAGACAAGTTACTTAGCACTTACATTCAGGTACGCATCACCATCTAGAAAATTTGGAATCATTATGTCTCCATCCGAATGTCCACTCAGAATGGAGACACCGTTCTGCAATTCGTTTGGGCTTTCTACTCGGGATTAGCCTTCAAATGGACCTTGACTCAAATGACGTGCCGGAACGTACTGGGCTCGTTAGGATTCTCACTATCAACTAACACCAGCCCTATGCTGACCGGAACATCTCCCTGGTTGAGGTCGTTGACGGTCCTGCAGTAATACCCGCCGTCAATGACCTATGATGCCACACTGCGCTCGGATCCCCCCTCTTCACCACATACCATACAACTGGAAGCTGTTGAAGGACATTAAATGTCGATCCAGCAGTGGGATATGTGATCGTGATCGGATCCCCTTCGGCAATGACGACCGGAGTTATCAGTAGTGACAGTAGGGCAACTGTGGAGAGGATAAAAGCGTCCGAATTGAATCGCATCGTGTACTGAGAGTACTCTGAGGTGGATTTGTGGGGAGAAATGGGTCGGACTTGGTGAAGAAAGCGGTAGATACAGGAGACTTTAAATACTCCTACTCCAAAATTTAAACTAGGTACCTCCGTGAGGAAATGTTGCCCTGGTAATGCCTAGAAAACCGCCCGTGGGTCCACGGCGTCAATGCCGAGAAGTGAGATTACGGCGATGAGACTTAGCTGTGCAAATAATTTCCGAGCCCATCACTATAACCACTGATAGACTAGGATCTTAGTGCCTTCATATTCTCCGTGCATGGACTTGGATTTGTGTCCTTGCGGAACAAAAATCTATGACATCAACGTGCCGCGGGTTGCCAGAGGTAACTCTCTGGTCGTAAAAATGCCCTCGCTACCTGAGAGCACTGGCAGACCGCGTCCCGGTAACGGTCCCGTTAGTTCCCCACGGAAACGAGAATGTTCAGGTGAGTCCCTTGTTGCCTTGAAACCAAAGTATTACCTCTGCTCAAGTCCTCAGGTTTAATGTCCATTTGCCAGCGGGCAACACCATTGCTAGTTCTCATACCTAGGACCTGACCCTACGAATGCGAGCATATGATGCAGTGTAGAACGTAGATATATAAGATCTGTCATAGATACCCTGGTCTTAAGTGAGCAAAAATAGCTGTCCTTTTCGAGGGCTAGTAAACGTACTCGTTGAGACGTTTCATCTTCGAGCACGTCTTGTGCCTAAATTGGGAGAGAAATATACTAATACAAAGTAAAAGATTTACGAGTTTGTGAAGTTTGGCTTTCTCTTTTCCGCAAATGCCGTCATGCCTGGCTCTCTAGAGTCAGAACGGGAGAATGAACAAGAAAACATTCTACGCACCCTCCCTTTGGTCCTCCGTCGCGAACGTCATGTGGAACAACCGACGTTCAGTCCTCAATCCCTCTGACAAACTTTGCTCATACGCTAAACCGTGAACCACGCACTGTACACGCACACGCACGCATGAATCAAACCAAAGCAGTGTTAAAAAAAAAACAGGACCGCAAAAGGACGTACCAGCGTTGACGGCCTCCTTCTGCGTCAGCACGGCAATCTGGCTCTTCCCCGCGATCTCCACAGCAAGCGCGATAGCCTCACGCACGACAACGCCCTCTCGCTCACCAGCGACGCGACTAGCCATAACCTACTCGGCAGCTTCCTGCGCGCACCACATACATCCCAAAAGTATGAGCTCCATCGCGCACGAGTTGCCGATTGCCCCCGCCCGCGATAGTGCCGATGTTCACACTTCTCTGGCTGGCTAAATTGTGCGTTGTAGATCACAAAGCTGTGAGTGTATTGATCGTCAGGGCGCCTCCCTTGCACATCAGCACATAGGTCGAAGCGTGAATGGAAACCGTATCGGCCGTATCCACTGACACCATACCAACTAACGGCCCGGGCAGAATGCTGATCGATTCGCGTATTATGAGTTTCCTGCTAGCTCTCTATAAACCCATTCTTGTCCGCAGCTGGATGCATATTCGTCCTATTGGCATCGGCTATACATCCCACGTACCACATTAAGTCGGTGTTCGAGTTCGATGCAGGAGCGAGATATTTGAACGAAGAATGCTCGCTGCAAGCGTCCTTCACGAAAAAGGTTTCACGGTCATGTGATTGCTTCACTGTTGCCGAACATTTGGCTCCACTATCTAACCTTCTAACTACTACAGTAGCAATGATAAGCACCCCGCGTATCCCTCTTCTACTCCAAGTGTGGGGAATTGTCGCCGCACGACTCCTGCATGGAACGAGCACGTTCAACGTGAAAACTAATTAATCGTAAAAATACCGCTCGAGCCATATATATATGTCTCATTTGCCACTGTGCACAGTAGCGTAAGACGAGACATATAGGAAATTCGAGACAAGTTACTTAGTACTTACATTGCAGGTACGCACTACCAACTACCCAATTTGGAAGCGTTATGTCTCCATTCGATTGTCCACTCAGAACGAGGTCACCGCTCTGCAATATGTTTGGTGGTGCTACTCGGGATTAGCCTTCAAATGTACCTCGACCCGAATGACGTGCCGGAACGTACAGGAGACGCTAGGATTTTCACTAGTTATCGACAGCCCTATGTTGCCCATTTGACCTTCCAGGTCCTTGGGGTTGTTGATAACCCTGCAATAATACCCGCCGTCAATAACCTATGATGCCACACTGCGCTCGGATCCCTCCTCTTCACCACATACCATGCAACTGAAATCGATTGAAGGGGATGAAAGGTCGCTCCAGCAGGGGGGGATGTGATCGTGATATCATACTCATCGGCATTGACGACCGGAGTTATCAGTGACAGTAGGGCAACTGTGGGGAGGATAAAAGCGTTCGAATTGAATCGCATCGTGTACTGTGAATACTCTGGGGTAAATTTGTGGGGGAGAAATGGGTTGGACTTGGTGAAGAAAGCGGTAGATACAGGAGACTTTAAATACTCCTACTCCACAACTAGGTACCTCCGTGAGGAAATGTTGCCCTGGCAATGCCTAGAAAACCTCCCGTGGGTCCACGGCGTCAATGCCGAGAAGTGAGATGACGGCGATGAGGCTTAGCTGCGCGAATAATTTCCGAGCCCATCACTATAACCACTGATAGACTAGGATCTTGCCTTTATATTCTCCGCGCATGGATTTAGATTTGTGTCCTTGCGGAACAAAAATCTATGACGTCAACGTGCAGCGGATTGCCAGAGGTAACTCTCTGGTCGTAACAATGCCCTCGCTACCTGAGAGCACTGGCAGACCGTGTCTCGGTAACGGTCCCGTTAGTTCCCCACGGAAACGAGAATGTTCGGGTGAGTACCTTGTTGCCTTGAAACCAAATTATTACCTCTGTTCAAGTCCTCGGGTTTGATATTCATTTGCCAGCGGGCAACACCATTGCTAGTTCTCATACCTAGGACCCTAGACCCTACTATTTGCCGAATGCGAGCATATGATGCAGAGTAGAACGTGGATATATAAGATCTGTCATAAGATACCCTGGTCTTAAGTGAGCAAAAATAGCTGTCCTTAGTAAATGTACTCGTTGAGACGTTTCATCTTCGAGCACGTCTTGTGCCTAAATTGGGAGAGAAATTGGGAGAGAAATATACTAATACAAAGTAAAGATTTACGAGTTTGTGAAGTTTGGCTTTCTCTTTTCCGCAAAGGCCATCATGCCTGGCTCTCTAGAGTCAGAACGGGAGAATGAACAAGAAAACATTCTACGCACCCTCCCTTTGGTCCTCCGTCGCGAACGTCATGTGGAACAACCGGCGTTCAGTCCTCAATCCCTCCGACAAACTTTGCTCATACGCTAAACCATGAACCATGCACGGTACACGCACACGCACGCATGAATCAAACCAAAGCAGTGTTAAAAAAAAAACAGGACCGCAAAAGGACGTACCAGCGTTGACGCGTTGACGGCCTCCTTCTGCGTCTGCACGGCAATCTGGCTCTTCCCCGCGATCTCCACAGCAAGCGCGATAGCCTCACGCACGACAATGCCCTCTCGCTCACCAGCGACGCGAATAGTCATACCCTACTCGGCAGCTTCCTGCGCACCACATACATCCCAAAAGCATGAGCTCCATCGCGCACGACTTGCCGATTGCCCCCGCGAGCCGTTGCGAACTGCTCCCGCCCACGATAGTGCCGATGTCCACAGTCCACTTCTGGCTGGCTAAATTGCATCAGCAAAAAAGGTTCTGGTGGGTAGCCCGGGTAGCGCTCAGCCAAGATATGTAGCGTCAGTATGATCCTGTAGCTAGCTGGATAGCAATATTGCTCGGGCTGGGCCCAGTAGCTAATTAGACAGGAATATTACTCTTATAGCTCACACCGGGCACTATGTAGCACACATTTTTTTGGTACGACTTGACATAAACATATATTTCTCTGGTATGTTCTACTGTCTCCTACATAGTACTTTTTTTTTTCGAATTCTGCTCAACTCAGACTGGTTGTAAGCCGCCAATAAAAAATCTGAATATTGCGTGTACAACTTGGCACAGAATAAACTACGTTTTATGCTTGACACCGAACATGGGTTCTCTGCAGACAGCCTCCGTCAGGGTTGTGTGACGCGACATGGGAGCAGTGCCTGCGCGTGGATACTCATCCGCATCGAGTTGTTGATACGTCGATGACATATCACCGTGGCGATCAACCTCACGTTCGCGCACGTGCAGCTCAGCCTTGAGCTGGCTCTTCGCTTCACATGCTCAACTTGGCTGCTGTTTGCGCGGTGCTCATCCGGGTCTGCTCACAGAGCGTAAAATGCATCAGATCATCAAGGCTAGCGCGAGTGGCAACCATGTTCATCGCGCCGAGTATAGGCTGCTAGCTCTCTATAAACCCATTCTTGTCCGCAGCTGGATGCATATTCGTCCTATTGGCATCGGCTATACATCCCACGTACCACATTAAGTCGGTTTTCGAGTTCGATACAGGAGCGAGATATTTGAACGAAGAATGCTTGCTGCAAACGCCCTTCCGATCTGAGTCCGACACAAGCACTGGCAATACACCACGAAAAAGGTTTCACGGTCATGTGATTACTTCAATGTTGCCGAACATTTGGCTCCACTATCTCTTTTAACCTTCTGACTACTACAAGCAATGAGAAGCACCCCACGTATCCCTCTTCACCTACTCCAAGTGTGGGAATTGTTGCCGCACGACTCTTGCATGGAACTTGAATTCGAGCACATTCAACGTGAAATCTAAATAATCGTAAAAATTCGCTCATGGCATCGATTCATTGGTTGCGATATCACTGTGTACAATAACGTAAGACGAGACATATAGGAAATTCGAGACAAGTTACTTAGTACTTACATATGATACGCGCATTACCGACTACACCAGCTGGAAGCTGTACTTCTCCATTCGACTGTTTATTCAGAATGGCACACCGCTCTGCAATATGTTTGCGTCATCTACTCGGGATTAGCCTTCAAATGGACCTTGACTCAAATGACGTGCGGGAACGTACTGGGATAGTAAGGATCAGAAGACTCCAACTTCAGCCCTATGCTGATCTCACACCTTCCTGGCCCGTGGCGTCGTTGATAATCCTGCAGTAATACCCGCCGTCAATGACCTATGATGCTACACTGCGTTCGGATCCTCCCTCTTCACCACATACCATGTAATTTGATACCATTGAAATTCATTCCATTCCACTCCACTAGCGGGTGATGTGATCGTGGCCACATAGGCATTGACGACCGGAGTTATCAGTGACAGTAGGGCAACTGTGGAGAGGATAAAAGCGTTCGAATTGAATCGCATCGTGTACGGAGAATACGATGAGGTGAATTTGTGGGGGAGAAATGGGTTGGACTTGGTGAAAGAACGTGGTAGATGCAGGAGACTTTAAATACTCCTACTCCACAACTAGGTCCCTCCGTGAGGAAATGTTACCCTGTAATGCCTAGAAAGCCTCGTGTGTCCACGGCGTCAATGCCGGGAAGTGAGATTACGGCGATGAGGCTTATCTGCGCGAATAACTTCCGAGCCCATCACTATAAATGTACCACTGATAGACTAAGATTTTAGTGCTATTAGACTCTCCGTGCATGGATTTAGATTTGTGTCCTTGCAGAACAAAAATCTATGACGTCAACGTGCAGCGGATTGCCAGAGATAACTCTTTGGTCGCAACAATGCCCTCGCTGCCTGAGGTCACTGGGAGACCGCGTACCTTTAACGGTCCCGTTAGTTTCCCATGGAATCCTCTTTCGATAATGTTCGGGTGAGCCCCTTGTTGCCTGGAAACCAAATTATTACCTCTGTTCAAGTCCTCGGGTTTGATATCCATTTGCCAGCGGGCAACACCATTGTTGTTCTCATACCTAGGACCCTAGACCCTACTATTTGCCGAATGCGAGCATATGATGCAGAGTAGAACGTGGATATATAAGATCTGTCATAAGATACCCTGGTCTTAAGTGAGCAAAAATAGCTGTCCTTAGTAAATGTACTCGTTGAGACGTTTCATCTTCGAGCACGTCTTGTGCCTAAATTGGGAGAGAAATATACTAATACAAAGTAAAAGATTTACGAGTTTGTGAAGTTTGGCTTTCTCTTTTCCGCAAGGCCGTCATTCCTGGCTCTCTAGAGTCAGAATGGGAGAATGCACAAGAAAACATTCTACGCACCCTCCCTTTGGTCCTCCGTCGCGAACGTCATGTGGAACAACCGACGTTCAGTCCTCAATCCCTCCGACAAACTTTGCTCATACGCTAAACCATGAACCATGCACGGCACACGCACACGCACGCATGAATCAAACCAAAGCAATGTAAAAAAAACAGGACCACAAAAGGACGTACCAGCGTTGACGGCCTCCTTCTGCGCCTGCACAGCAATCTGGCTCTTCCCCGCGATCTCCCCAGCGAGCGCGATGGCCTCGCGTACGACGACGCCCTCTCCCTCAGCAACGACGCGACTAGCCATACCCCATTCGGCAGCTTCTTGCGCGTTCCACATACGTCCCGTAAGCGTGAGCTCCATCGCGCGCGACTTGCCGACTGCCCTTGCGAGCCGCTGCGAGCCGCCCCCGCCCGTGATAGTACCGAGGTTAACTTCTGGCTGGCCGAATTGCGCGTTGGGAGCCACCAAGAGTATGTCGGCCATCAGGGCGAGCTCGCAGCCACCACCGAGCTACAGTGAGGGGAAGGGGGGAGAAATGATAACATTGCACATGTCAGCGCGTAGGATTGATGGATGAACGAGGGGGGGGGACGAATTGTATTCACCGCGTAGCCGCTAACGGCGGCGATAATCGGTTTACGTATCGTTGTGATTTCCTGCCAGTTTTCTAAAAACCTATTCTGATACACGTCCGCGACTGGAAGCGTATCCGGGCCCATAAATAGTCAAGGATGAACTGCTCCTTTAGGACCAATAATGCAACCTTTTCCTCTTACTCACAGGACTTGTCCTTCATCTCTTTTATGTCGGCACCGGCTATAAACCCCCGACCCCCGGTACGGCGCCACCCGGTCAGCGTTCGTTCGATGCATGCAAGAGTGTGCCAGTGTGGAGCTTGTACGCACCGGCGAACGCCCTCTCCGAGCCGGTGATGACAATGGCACCGATCTCCCTATCCGCGTCAATGAGACGCAAAGCATCGTTCAGTTCGGAGAACAGTGCGGTGTTGAGCGCGTTGAGCGCTTTTGGGCGGTTGAGCGTCACGAGCGCGACGCCTGACTCCGGGCGCGATGTGAGTATATTCTCGTAGGGTTTGGCGAAGGCGGACATGAACCGAAGGGATGTACTTTGACCGAACTTGTGTGACGAGAAGACAGCACGCCGGGCTGCAAGTTGTCGATAAAAAAGAGACATTGCGTGTCTGACAAAGAAAGAACTCCACTAGAACTAGAGCGCTCATACGACCAAGGCCGAAAGCATATAATTCCCGATTCGGTCTTAGCCGATGCCACATAACACGAGCAACAGTAGTTATTATTGGTGGTAAGGTCCATGTAACGACGTGTCCTAAGGTTCACAACAATCCAGAGCGGAGACAAGGCAAGGTAGCTAATACTGTACTTCTGTTCAAGTTCAAGTTCAAGTTCCAGTTCCACAAAACCAAAACATAGTCCATGAGGAAAAAGACGATTACACTAAAACGGTTCAGAAACCCATAGAGAAAAAGTTCCCTATGAAGGTCCGTATTACGGTAGATGCAATAGAGCAACGAGTAAATCGGGTTGCTCATAGTAGCCTGCGCCACCCGGCTTCTTTGGCTCTTTTGACGAGCCTCTTCACTTCCTGCGAACGGGCACGCGTCGTGACAAGTAGCGTGTCGGGCATATCGACGATGACGAGATCGTCCACACCCAAGGCCGCCACAAGTCGGCCGGAACCAGGCACGACGATGCCACCAGCGACCTGCTCAGTAAGTACTGTGGGGCCCCGTGAGCTCTCTTCGACAAATATCACCGATAAAAAAGTCAACATACCCAGTCCGGCATCACCAAGAATACGTGGCTGATTTGCTTCCGCAGGCAGAAGTTCAGCAAGCGACGAAAAGTCCCCAACATCATCCCAACCTGTGGCACGGCCACTGCTGATTAGCGTGTCCAACTCACCATAACGACATACGTACCGAACGTAGCTGGTACGACAGCAACGCGGCCCTCCAACGCGGCCGGCTCCGCCACAGCATGGTCAATAGCGATCTTTTCGAGATCGGGCCATACCTCTTCTAGCACCTTCTTGCGCTCGGCCTCATCATCCCAGACTGCAGCGATCTTTTCTAGACCCTCCGCAAGTTCTGGTTTATATTCCTTGAGTAGTTCCATCAAGAACGAGGCCTTCGTGACGAACATGCCCGCATTCCATCGATAAGAACCAGTAGCGATGTACGCTGCGGCCGTACGCGCATCGGGCTTTTCTTTGAAACTCGACACGAGGCGCGCGTTCATTGCCTCGGGAATGGCAAGCTTGTCGCCCAGGCGCACATAACCGAAACCAGTCGATGGGTGAGAGGGGGCGATGCCGATGGTCACGAGGTAGCCCTTCTGTGCGACCTGGACGGCTTCAGCGACGGCGCTAAGGAATGCGTCGGTACCTGAGATCATATGGTCGGCCGCAAATGAACCAATGACGGCATCGGGGTCACGTTGTGCGAGGATCGCGGCAGCGAGCCCGATTGCGGCCATAGAATCCTTCGGACCCGGTTCACAGAAGAGGTTTTGCGGCAATAGATCCGGAAGTTGTTCGTGGATGCTCTTGACATGGGCGGGGCCAGCGACGACCGTGAGACGATCAGCACCAGTAAGTGGTAGCAAACGATCCCACGTGGCTTGGATCAGGCTACGTCCCTGTAAGGTAACATCAAGAAGGAACTTGGGATGGTTTTCCCGCGACAGGGGCCATAGGCGCGTGCCAGCGCCCCCAGCGGGGATGACAACATAAAAACCAGGAATTTCACGAATAGGCCCATAATACTGAGTACCAATTACACTGTTATCGCCTAGTGGCGATGCTATGTGAACAGTGGGCATGGCAGCCAGAGAGGGGATTGATGTCGCGTTGAGGAAAGGAGACTTTGCGCGAAGTTGGGGAGAACTAGGAGCCGGGGTGTTGAAACCAGGGGTCCCTATATGGGGGCTACGCATCTGCTGTCTATCAGCTATTGTCGCGCGGCGATGTACTAGGAGAGAGGACAGACCGTAGAAATGATGCCCTCCCTAACCTGACGCTCGAGACTCAAATTGGCCTGGCGCAGTTCGGTGCATTCTTGACGAAGCTCAGCAATCTCGGCGCGCTGTAAAGGAAAAAGGGTGTCAAGAGGATCGCGACGCGAAAAAGAAGCTCAGGGACACGGCGCACTAACAGATTTGAGAACAACTTCCATGATTTGGGAAAACATGGACTCTACATTGGAGACATTGGCACCCGAGTTGGACTGGGTGTTGTTCACGGGCGAAACGAGATGGCGAGCGAAGGACATGGCTGGAAAAAGGAGGGACAAGGAGAGGTTGAGGGGGACAGGGCGGGCGGGATAATGAAACTAGTTATAAGCTCAGGCTAACTTAGTGTGAGACGCACGTGTCGCTGCACTGCACCTTCGGCTACACAAGAAATGAATGTTGCCTTTCTCTCCTTTTGGTTTCTACTAATTTTCCCGTTTTCTTCAGTTGGAACATTCGAATAAGGTAGTCCAAACTTGCCCACTACGAGTCCCCACTCAACTTTGCATATTTGCCATTCCGCATTCGCTGACCTGTGTCACAAACTCCCATCCCCACACAATAAGCGCCCATTTAATTGTTTTCGTCGTACGTCTACGTCCACGCTTTGTCCGATTTTGGCCGTTTCCTTGCCTGCTAGCTCTGTTCCTCATGGTCCATCCGGGAGGACCGGGACAATCTTTGTGTGGTTACGCGTGTAACTAGCACTGGTGCGCCACTGGCATCAACTACTCATACATTTTGGTAGTGTTACCGGACCCCGGACTTAGTGCGGGCATGTGTTGGGTTGAATGATATATGATCCAACAGCTTCTCGGACGTACGGAAGCAATGTAATCTGATCTTACCCCGATGTGAACCGACGGATTCACCTTGACAGATAAAGCCAAACGGTTCCTCAGAATAGTCTGAGCAACTACCCAAGTTGTACAGCTATGGCCATCAATCCACTTATTATTACCCTGTCTAGTGGCCACGGCTTGAGGTCATCTGACAACGCAAGAATGGCGCGCTTAGCAAACGCAAGGTAGTGAGGGAGTAACATGTGTGAAATACAGTATTCAGACTGCTGGACCTTCTTCAAAGAGCGAGCTGGTATCTCTGGTAGCTGGTGTGTCGTCATGGATCCGAGTCTCGATGATATGATCTCATCGAACCGACCCAGGGCGATCTTTTTTCCACTGTAGTTACACCTACTAGTACTGTAGGTGGCTGTCACCAAACGTTTCGAGTAAATTTCGAGTAAAAATTCCACAAAAGTATTTTCGTCTTTGCTGGCAGCCCACGTCAACATACAGTGATTCAAAAAGGCGCTACCAGGGTTCGAACCTGGGTTAACGGAAAATCCAGCAAATCAGAATCCGTTGTGATAGCCACTACACTATAGCGCCAGAATAAACAATGGTGCGAAGTGCAATATATTAATCGTGTATTCCAGCCTCTGTCTGTTGCATAGTATCGGGCCGTCGTTGAACGACAAAGCGAGATGATTTGCTATTCGGGTGTCAGGGTGCCGTAACCAGGTGTGGGTGGGCCAGCAACGGCGGGCCGACGCGCGATCACCACCTTCGTTCCACCTTTATGGGCCGTCCGACTGGTGTCCACTAGGGAACACTACCTTGGTCCGGATATCGCAATCTGCAATGACGACCAACCCATCACACATCCTCATCGCACGTAACTCCCGGGGCCAAGCAAATGTTACTTCTGCGTCTCTAAGCTCCCCAACAGAGACACACGCAGCAGCGGCGGGGATTTTCCGTTCCTCGGCCGGATCACCCCCATGGTTTCTCGAGGGGGTGGATACGGAGGATGCAGTCTCCGAAGTCAGCATCAGCGACTCGCGGGAGCCCATCGACATCGACGAGGCGTTCACCAAGAACTCCAAGTTTCCCGGGACGGTTAAAATTGTTGTCGAGAGCACGACATTTTGGTGCGTACCCATCATCTATAACTCATCGGGTGAAACGCACCGATGACGGCTCCTGCTTCAGGGCACACAAGGAGGTCCTTTGGTTCTCCTCTCCATTCTTCCAGGCCGCGCTGAGCGGAAACTGGGCCGAGACTGGACGCCCGCTCTCAATGTCCTCCGTTATCACAATATCACAACCTCCCGTAGTCCCTGGCGACAAGATACATCCTGATGCGCCCACCGCCATGACGTTCGCGCCCGTGGACCCCGATCTCGATCCCGATGAATTGGATATCGACCTTTCAGAGTCGAGCGAGCCCGAGGTCATCGAGTCTCCCGCGTCAACCATCGTTAGATCTGGAAAGGACGACAAGCAAGTACCTTGGTCAACTGTCGAGTCAGATACGACGGGCTCTGAAGCCGACTCGGAGGCGCAGAAGAAAGCTCACGAAGCCGCGCGAATGGAAAGCTTAGAAAAACTTCAGAAGGGTGCTGGTGGGAATGCTGCCGCAGGTTCAGCAGAATCGCGTAGGAATACGAGCAAGGATCAAGGTGAAGGCATCGTCAAGCTTTCTTGGAAGCGCGGAAACACACAGATGTTTTCTGGGCGTTACCAAACGACCAACAATCCGGATGCCGTTATAGTCCTCAAGGAGGAGAAGGTGCGATTTCTTCGCTCCGCGTTTTCACAACCCTCATCTCATCGGTGTCTTAGGCAAGCACCTTTCATGACTTTCTCAGATTCGTCTACCCAGGGTACGCCTTTTTTTCTCCCAGCAGGGAATGCATCGTATTAACTGACCTCTGCACAGCATGGAATGCACAATCACATGGAACAACGTAGAAGGTCTCATGAACATTGGAAACAAGCTCTGCGTGCCCTCCCTGCAACGAATCTGCCTCAACTTTCTCCTTACACATGCGGCCGGTCGCCCGATCAAGGCAATGCGCATTGCGGAACTCTTCGAGGAGGAAGAACTGTACCGAGAAGCCTCACGCTTCGTGCTGGACAATCCAGGCGGATGGCCGGAGCAGGAACTCAACACGCTCAGTAGCGAGACGCTACTCAAACTCGAAAAGCGGTAAGAAATCCGTCCTATATGCGCGTCGATTATATCGCTCACCGCTGATAATGCAACTTACATAGGCGTACTTGGTTCCTTGAACGAGTGCTCAAGCTAGGCCTCGTCCAAATCGCCAAAGAATACGAATGCGTACGTGTCGTGTCTCCTTTCATTTCTGTTTTCCTGCGTTTTGCGGCAAAAACAAACCATATAAACATGAACGTTAGACTAACAATACTTTTCAGTGCCCATCTTGCCCAGACCCGCTTACCTGCGCCAGACTACTCGACGAAAAATGGCGCCAAGCCTACCAAGCCGTCTTCCGCTTCGGGCCCTGCCAACCCTCAATGGTATTTCGGTACCTCCGCACGCTCGAAGGTGTCAGCCCACCTCTAGCGCTCTCGCATCTCACGTGCCAAACGACAGCCAAGGCCTTCATAGCTACACGTGCGTCGTCGTGCCCACACTCACAAATTCTTTCGTTTTTTTATTAATAAATTATTTTTGGTGATAGTGTTTGATCGGATGTTCTCGCTTGGCGTGCGCGGTAGCGGAACGGACACCGCACCCTTAGGTGCGCGCGTCGCTGCGGTTGCGGGTATGGCGAGCGCGACGCTCCCACGACGTCATTTCTTGTATTGCTCGCTTAGGCCCGAGAACCCCGCTCCGCCACGTGGACAGCGACATCATCGTCGCGAGACTGGGTACTGAGGATGGTCAGCAAGTCGAACTGCGGCTTTTTGTTTTAGTTCTTCTGGGCCATTCGAGAGGACTTTCTCCCATTGTGTGTGCAACATTTCATATTAGCTGTTCGCTGATTCATATTTATATGAATTTGTATCATCTTTATGTAGCTGTACAAAGACGTTGCGAGACGGGTTTGGCCGCTGGTGGCTCGAAACCGAGCGCTGAGCTGCTTCGTGTGGCCTTGTAAAATAATACTTCTGGTGGAGAATAGCATGCCCAGCCTTGGCTTCTGTTCGAGTACAGTAAACAGTACATCGATAACAAGCTTGTCGTTACACATAATTTATATGTCAATGCGCAGTCATAGCTGTGCATTGTGACTAAGACCATATAATTCTCCGAGACTGCAACTTACTGGAATGTGTGTTTATTGAGTTCGCTCCGAGTCCGTAGGCACGGACGCATGCGGAGTTTCCATACTATCCATCCATCCAAGTGTTTCTTCAAAACCCTCCACATTGATCCTTCTACTTAATCCTGTGTACCTTCGAACTGGGCAGGGTGTGCATTTCTCCGATTCCGAACGAAGACCCCAGGACCTCGTCTTCTCTTGGCCCTGCGGGAATTTATTTAACCTATGTTGTTCCCGGGGATGAAAGGGGCAATTGTTGTGCATGATACAACTACCAAAAGGCGAAAACACATGTAATGCCCAACACCAGCATCACTACTCCGAGCTGAGTTCGCATATCCTTCAACGGGAACGTGACACAAAATTGCGGCTGCGAAGAAAACAGACATTTCAGGCCATTTAATACGAAGGTACTAGCGGCCGGCCGTTCGCTCATTTTGAGAAAGATTTCATTGAAGAATTTGAGATGGAACGTGGCTTTTTACGTGTTGCGATTCTTCCCAGCACAGAGTCACTGTCGCAGACGATGAAGTTGCCTGACGGCACCACTGGCAGGGTCTACTAGAGATCTACATGCGCCGGCGGGCACCTGTTTGTATAATCAATCATGTCTAATGTAAGATGAAAGGAGAGTGCTGTTACGCTGTAAGGCCGATAATTGTCGTGGAGATCTAGCAGTCGGCAGATCAGAATAAGCCTCGTCGCATCGCAGTCTCCAGTGGCATAAGCATCGGCGATGTAAAGGAAGACCGAAAATCAATCAAAGAGGGGGCCGGTCCACTTAGAACCGGAGGTAGAGTGTCCTTACATCATTGGGGACTTTGCCCGTCCTTAGTCAGCGACCTCTTTTATCCATATGGAATTACGCGGCCACGAGTTAGACTTTACCGCAGGATCAACCCGAATTCCTCCGATGGAGCTCGCTGGTTTTGCCATCGCCCGAGTCCGTCGAAACAACTATAAGATACCCGGGCCAGTGATCGTCAGGCGGACCAGTCACCACCGCAGTTGCTCATAAGATTTGACCGGTTTGACCGCGTATGTCGGACGTATTGTACTTCTAGCTGGTTGTAACCCCCATCCAGACAGAGAGTAAAAGCATCACCTTCATTCGGAAAACGCAATCTCTTAGACCCAGTGCTTTTATCCCCCCCTTCCCCGTTCTTCGACTTGTAATTCGTGACTACTAGCGAGTGGATAGCAGAGGCTGGTGGGGACAGAGCAGAGGATAGAGACGGAGAACGAAAGAAGTGAAATGCTCAGACAGTTGATTAGATTCCCGTTAATGACGCGACGGCGGTGGCGGTGGCGGCAACGGCGCTGGAGACGGGACCGGGAAGTGATTTATTACTAGTACTGTAAAATTGCGTTTTGATTTTTGAAGATTGAGAAGAGTGGCGAAGGTATTGACGCGCAAAGGCTACCGTGGCACTGTACAGTACAGTATCAATCAAGAAACGTCCATCCATCAAAAAGAAGAGGGAAGGCAATGTGGTGGTGCCGATGAGCGATAACGGTCGTTGCCAGTGCGAAGCGGAGCTTTTGCGTCGGAAAAAAAAAAAAAAAGAAAACGACCAGAATCCATTAATTGGTCCACTCCGTCCATATCTGCCGACTCCGACGCGAAATGACATTTAATGTCGGATGATGAACGCTTTCAATCCCAAGGTTTTCCCGGCCGCTCTTCTTGTTCTTGTAGTATAGATTCCGTAATGTTTACCTTGGGGATACGCAGTGATGCATGCTCCGAGACTGAATCGTTCGTTCGTTTTGTTTTGTTTTTCGCATGGGACCATCACCATCAGAACACAGTTATATGAGATAGGTAGACCCGGAAGTGGAAGAAGCTAAGTTAGGGAAGCAACGATGACGCCGCTAGTTTTGGTTGCCATGAAAGCCGATCGTATTTTGCGGTACTGTATAGCAAATGCGCACCAGTTTATTGGAGAAAATTTGTGAATGAAAGATGATCACGGAGAAGGAGCATGTATTATTGATTATTGTTGGACGGAGGAACCGCGCTCAGTCGTATTTGTGTGAACTTAGCTTCGAGTGTGATGAGAAAGATAAAGTAACTGACTCGAAGAAGCGTCAGAAGTGCGACTGTAGCTAGTTGGTGTGTGAATCAAGACGCGAGCGGAGAACGACAGTGACTAAGTTATGAGATGAGCAGGGCGCGCTGACACATTGCAGGACGTGGCGCTCGTGCACTCATGATCATGATTATTTCACGTTTCACGTCCAAGCTGACACACTAGTCATGTGCCTGCTCTCCCTGTAGATCTAAACTGAGACTCGGACTAGGCCGTTAAAAAAGTCGTCGTATTGCTGTTTTGTCTTCGTAACCAGTTCGTGAATAGTGGATAAAAGATGGCTGAAGGGGCAGGTAACAAAAATAAGAAGCAAAAAGGAAAAAAGGAAAAAGAGATAAGTGAGAACACGAGAAGTATAGGCGAGGAAACGAGGAAGCTGGGGCACCGCAGGGTAGCCAATAAGAGACGGTCCGAGAGAGAAAGCGTTCAAGCACAACCGGGAAAGCGATATAGTTTACCTGGTCGAGATGAAGAGTTTGGATGAAGAGAGGAGCCGCAGCGAGTTAAGCGATACACGGTGGATCATGAAGGATGAAACGCAACGTAGAGAACATGAATGGATCGTGCATAGTTCTCCTAAATGCGAGGAAAAAAATGAAGGACTTTAAGAAAAAAAAAAAAAAAGGAGAGTGGGAGTATACAAGTCATGACGTGTACGAGGTGAGTTGTATTCCGACGACAGCATGAGTCGACCAGTAGCACTGAAGAGAAATGTAGTCGTAGCGAAGAGTAAGAAGCGGTAATGAAAAGAGACAAGTGCTTGGCATGGGGGTTTGGATGCCGCTGGTAGGTATGAAGGCTTGGAATAGGAAGACAAGTCTGCAATTGCGCATGGGAATGGAGAAGCGAGCAGATACGAATGTGACTGACTTGATTGCGGGGTATAAAAGAATTGATTGTATGTACCAATTAACCGGAAACGACCAAGAGAAATGAACAAAGCGAGGGTACCGCGGTTGGCATAGATGCCAGTCTACAGACCACCATCTAGTACTCCCCGTACATCGTCTGAGGTGCTCAAGTCCGCAAGGAAAGGACACAGGTCAGTGAGCTCCGTGTCATGAGGGTCGTTAAACCAGGAAGAGACTGGGACTGCATTGTTCGGGTGGAAGATGTAGGATGCTGGCGAGTTATCCAGGATAATCGTGTCCTCGATCGGACGACCCAATTGCGACAGGTCCTGCAAAGTGTCATCATATAGCAGATGCGACGCACAACGCAGCGCAGCAAGTTACCTTGACATAATTTCCCTTGTGATTGTAACAACTTTCTCGGAACAATCTATGCGAGACAACATGATGGACATCTAACTTGTCCAACACGGGATCCGCATACTAGAGATTCAGGTGAGACAAACATATATCATGAGGGATGTGAACGGACGGACCTTGCTCAAACTCGCCGTGAATACAACGATCTCAAAAATCTCACCCATTTTTTTCAAAAAGTTGTCAACGCCTGGGCGCTTGATAACGTAGACATTGTGCCAGTGATACTCGATTTCAACAGGCACAACATAGTCTGCTTGCTGAATCGACTGGACCGGAAGTCCGACATTGATCTCAATCGATGCATGATATACGACGAACCTTGAAGCTACTGTGCACTAAAGTCTCGTCGAGATCAAGGACGAGGCATTTGCGCCCCGCATGTTGAGGAGCAATTGGGGGTAAGAGCGGTCGTGGGATTCCGTCCTTTTGGAACAGATGAGATCTAGGAGAGGGTAGAGAATGGCACTTACAGGGCCAATGGGTATTCCTGCTCCCCCGCTCAAAATTAGCCTGTCCTCATCGTCCTCAGCCTCATCGATGCCTGGGACATCCTCCACCTCTTCGTCCTCCGTAAAACTCGTCCCGTCACTCTCATCCCCTGACGAAGGTTCGTGTGCTTGCAGCGCACGGAGGTGAGCCACTTCCTCGGCTGTCGAACCGGGTGGAACTACAGCACTAGACGTAACACCACCTGTCTCGGATTCTGGGATGACCTTTGTTGGGGTGGGGGGGATGATGATATCAAGATCTTTATCTGGCGTAGCGGTCGATGAGGGGGTAATATGTAATGGTCTGGGACCTGCTTCGGCCACACCCGATGTGGAAGGAGCCAGCTCAGCGTTAGGGTGGGGTTGCTCCGATACAGAATCGTTCGTAACTGGCGTTTCTTGGACGGGGCGGAGAGACGAGTCCTTTTCTGGGTCACGAGAAGATGGTTTCTCGCGCAGAGCAACGGCGGAAGAGTTAGGGTCAGAGGCAACCTCGTTGGCGGCCTCATTTAGGAGGCGCGAAGACCCAATACACGGCACGAGGGCACGGAACAAGCGGGATATGAATGACACGCGGGAAGAAGATGGGGACTTTGGAGGACTGTGCTTTGCCGCGGATTTTGATGGAGAAGGCTGCTCAACCGCGGTAGATGAGTGGGCGCCTTCAGAGGCTGTCTGCGCGCCTTTCCGCGAAACACGAGTATGGTGCGTTCCCGTGAGAGTCGTGGAAAGTGAACCTTTATCTTTTTCCTTCTCCCGATCGGGGTCGTCGGTATTTTCAGAAGCGGGGAGAGCAGAGGGTGGTGAACTACCCGGTAAGGACGCTATGGTCGTGGATGAAGTCGTCGCTGGCTGAGCTGGGGCCTGGCTGGCTGAGCCTTGCGGAGGCGTCGGGACAGTCTCTTGCTGTGAGTTCCCACCGGGACTCGAGTTGGCGGAGTCGGATTTAGAGAGACCATTTAGGCCGGTGCTCGAAGGGTCAGATGATGTGGAAGTCGTGGCAGGAGGAGGGGGGGATTGGGGGGCCGTTCCAGGCTGATTGTCGGATTGGGATGAAGAGGACTGAGCGGCCGACTTTGACTGCGGAGGTGAGGTTGATTGAATTTCCTTATTTTTTGACCGAGACTTGGAGGAAGATCGGGCAAAAAGGGAACGCTTTGGGGGAGGTTTTTGGGATGGCGGCTGCTCTTGGGAGACAGGGTTTTGAACGTCCTCGGATTGGGTTGCCATAAGAGAGAGGGCTCAAGGGGAAAAGAGGAAAGAGATGGAAAGGGAGAGGAGGAGAGGAAAGAGGACGAGCCGGAGTAGAGGCTGGCAGGCCCAGGCAGAGACGCAGGGACGACGACGAGACAACCACGCGGTCAGGTCATTGGCTGGCCCAACAGGTCCCTCTTTACGTACTCACTTCACACGCTCGACGTCAGACTGCTTCCGTAAGCTGCTGACAACACGGGCGCGCCGAGGGAACCGGGGGCCTCTGTGACAGTCCAGGGCGTGACACCGACAGGGATATATTATACATAAGCAAGTGCCCCAGGCCACCGCAAAAGTAATTCCACATCCCGAAGGGCCTCTGCGATCTCAACACCGTATTCCGACGTCAGTCTCCCACCAGCCTGCAAACGCCCATAGCGTGCACAGAATGCAACACAAGGAGGGAGGCCCAAAGCGTGAGTATCGGCGAAACCCGGCGGGAGGCAATCTTACTAATACGCACCCCCCTTGGCTCACCAAATTTCCTTCCATCGACCTGATGTTAGCCCACCAATCGTCTTACCATGCGCAATCATCTCCGAATGCTCAGCCCCCACAAAACACTTCACCTTCGGATCAGTCAGCGCCCACACAGCAACAACAACAGCAGTCGCAGCAACAGGCACAGCAGCCCCAACAGGGTACAATACAAACCATGCGTCTCCGTCAAGACCAGCCGTCGGTGACTCAATCCCAAACCCGGTCGCGAAAGCGCAAGTCACCTCCGAGTGCAGACGCTCTTCAACCTGTTCCACCACCACCTCCGCCCGCTACCACGATGCAGCACACCCTACCTCCTGCACACACCCTCGTCCCTCCGCCGCACCTGCCGGGCCATGTTATGCCTCCCCCCGGCTATCAGTATCCTTCGGGGGAATTCTCCTCTGCCGGCCTCCCGCCGCCCCACTCGTTGGGCCATCCGCCCTCCGCTGAAGGTGTTCAAGATCAGCGTCCTCAGTCTCAGGCGTCCAACGGTGCCGCGAATACAGCTTCATCGGGCGCAACCCGCACGCTTAGTCAGAGTAAACGTGCCGAGCAGAATCGCAAGGCACAACGCGCGTTCCGCGAACGTCGAGATCAGTGCGTCTTATCGCTCAACACTAATTTTTTTTTTTCATCGCATGTTGTCTGATATGAGGATTTTTACACCCCTAGGCACGTTAAAGCACTAGAATCGCGCTCTCAGCTACTCGACGCGGCACTGGCGTCTGCCGATGAGGCAAATCGACGATGGGAAGAGTGTCGTGCGCTGGTAGACCAGCTTCGGATTGAGAACGCGGCGTTGCGTGCGGCCCTCAGTCAACAATCCCAGATGTTGGGTTCGGGAGGCACATCCGGTGGCCCGCCGGGCGGCAGTGACGAGAATAGATCAGCGCCCACGCGAGCGACCGACGTGACGAAGGGTGCCGAAGAGCCGAAAGAGTAATTGGGAAGGTCTGATCCGGAGGAGTGGAGTTGGGGGGCGGGGGATGCAAGGCGGCGGGGAGGGCCAAAGGAGGCGATCTGCTTCCGGCGGCCGACGATGAATGACAGCTGTATGACGGATGCCATATATGCACTCCACCATTCTCTTGGTCTCGTCGACTTGCCGACCCCGGGATATATGATTGGGTTAACTTAGTGTTGTTCTCTCTGTGTAATGATGCGCCTCTCTGTACCTCTTGTTTCTTTCTCTCTCTTTTTTTTCTATTCTTTTTTCTCTATCGTCTTTCCCCCGTGGCCATTGGCAATTCGCGACTTGTGTTACTGTATCTCGCTCAGAACCCGACAAACCCGGAGAAACGAATTCAGGTGTCAAAGGAGGAGTTTCTGTCGATTAGTCATCGTTAGTCATCAGATGAACTATTTTCCCGCCGGCCGAAGTTGACCGGTTCACACGGAAGCAAGTCGGCCGTTTGTTACCTCCCTTTGATCCCACACCCTGGGCTGGCCATGTCCCAGTCCCACGTCACAGCCACGAGCTTCTTTAACGTTACGCATAAGGCCCTCGTCGCCCTCGCCGCGGTCTTTCCAACCCTCTTAATCAAGTCCTACCTAGTCACATATAACCTACTTCAGCTGCAGGATGGTCCTTTGTACTATACCGCACCATCTCCCATCTCTGCGCTCTCCAATCATCCCAACAAGCCCCCGTCTCTCTCCTCGCCAGCCTCAAAGGGACAGCAAGCCCCTTCCTATGGATACCCTCTTTCATCCCCGCTAACCTAGTGCCGCTCTACCAGCGCGCATGTAGCACCTACGACGCCGTCGGTGCGACAACCGCGAGCGTGCAGACCGCAGCGGTGCTCGAAATTCTACACGTCATCCTCGGATTGGTACGCAGTTCTCTGCCAACAACCACAATTCAAGTTGCGAGCCGTCTCTTCTCCGTCTGGGCAATAGCAGCCGGTTTCCCCTCCGTACGTTCCGCCCGCCTACCTCGTCTCATCCCGTCCCGTCCCGAACCTAACCAAAAAAAATAAAAAAAAAATAAACAGGCTCAACAAAGCCCATTCTACGCAAGTATGGTGCTCTCCTGGGCGCTTACCGAAGTGATCCGATATACGTTCTACGCTACCTCGCTCGTCGGTTGGGAACCCGCGCCGCTCGTCTGGGCACGCTATTCCACTTTCTTCGTCTTGTACCCGACGGGCGCGGGCTCTGAAGCACTCGTCAACTTTGCCTCGCTTCCCATCTCCGTCGCGAGCGGGGGGTCCTGGTTCTCCGCATTGCCGATATCCCAGTGGGACCGCTACGCTCTCTTGCGCGCCGTACTCTTCGTCGGGTGGTGGCCAGGTGGGTAAACCCATTTTTGTTGTTACGCCCCCCCCCCCCCTTTTAGCCTATCCCGTGCCCTATGTTGCCCGATACTCACGGAGAAAGGGCGGTGCCCGTTGTTATTCAGGTTTGTATCCGATGTATACGCATATGATGAAGCAACGCCGCAAAGTGTTTGGAGGGCAGAAACTGGGCGTCAAACCCAAGACGATCTAGCTTGTAGCCCTTTGCGAGTGTATGGAAATTAATTTAAACTCGCGTGGGGTTGAGGGGATCAGATGCTTTGATCAATTTAGAGGACTTGTGTTGTGTTTCAAGTGGCAGGTTGATCATCAATTACATAACAGGGCCGCAGCCTCAGAAATTGTGATAAGGCAACGTGTAGTGGGGATAACTAGATAACTTATAGTAGATAACGGACGTAAGAACTAGATACCCATAGTCACTTATTGTTCACATCTGGCCAGAATCCTACTCTAGCACCGTTGCCGTAATCATATGTTGAATACCCTGACAGACACGTCATATTAAATGGGGCAAACGTAGCGCCAAAAGTCGATCTGGCTTACAAGATTTGAGGAACTCATCGCCAATGATGGCAAGATTCGCAGGCAGGCCATTGCCCATAGAAAGGATGCCTGCGACACAGTCCGTGGATCTCGCGCTCACGCGACCTAGGTAAAAATCTCTCGGGTTGATCGCGAAGCGATGCTCGTTAAATGAGAGCTCGATTTGCTTAACAGAGAAGCACGGCACGGTCCAAAAACCTGCATATATATGGGTATGGTCTTGGTTTCTTTCAACACATGGCAGAGAAGAGGGCTGGGCTTACCAGACCCGTACTGGCTCGCACGTTTGGAGCCGGGTATGAGGCTATAAAAGGCGGATGCGATAGTGGGCGGCACGTAGATCAACGATGTGCCGGTATCTATTGCCTGTGAGAGAACCAGACATAGAAAAAAGGAAAGAGGTATCAGTTGTCGAGCTTTGGTTCGCGTACGCACGAAGCCAACGTAACTTACCGCAGTCAGCTTTGTTGCAGCCTCCATACCATCTGCCCACAGGCCATCCATCTTAACAGTCCAGTATGTCTAGTGATACAGATAAGACACCCGCATGCCACAAAGACCGAGAGCGGTTTTGCGCACTTTCGATACCACGGGTAACCACGTCACGGGACCCATGGTCCAGTCATAGTTGACGCAGCCAAGACAAACCTATCATTATAATTGATTAGAATAGAATAGAAAACCAAAGCTTTACGCACGGAAGAGCTCCTCTCCTCGTGGCGCGAGAGGTGTACGGAGAAGAGCGGGGCGGCGATCCTGCGCTCCTTGATTAAATTCTCGAAGAAGGTTGGTTGACGGGACTGGGCAATGGTCCCAAACGCCATGCCGATGAGACCGTCGTTCGGCTCCTTATCAAACTCGTTTGATTGGTTATTCACGGATCCGAATGCTTGATTTTTGATGGTCAAGCCGGCGATCGAAACGACATCCGTCACTACTTTGCCCGAGACTCTGCCGGTTCCCTTTCATCCGGCGAGTCGTTCGTCCAGATCCGGATTATCCAAGGGCATATAGAAAGAAGGTGAGGCGAAGAAGAGCAGGTGAGAGATGTCAAATTAAGAACCCGTCGAATGTGGGTGGAGCGAAAATGACCCACGTAGGTAATGGAAAAATCTTGATTAGACGGGCGGAAAGTTGAACTATGGGCCGCATCGAATTGATGACCATGGCAATTGCCGCAGTTTGCGGGCACCCAAAGGTCCGCTGAGCCCGTGTCAACGTCAACGGTGAGCGTTTGTGGCGGTGTTCCGAAACGAGCAGGACCGTAGTAGAGTATGTCAAGGGCACCAGAGACCTCGTCCAGTAATGGCCACTGCCCAGTCCCTGATGTCGTCTCCGATTGGGCATTTGCACCAGATCCGATGAGGCCAGAATCAAAGTCAGAGTCGTGTCCGTGTCCATGTCCGCTTGGCGGCCGCGGCACACCGGTCTCAGAGGCACCGAAAGTTGGGGAGTATTGATCAGCCAGGTTCGAGTCGATGATGTCATTTGGATTAAGACCGATACCGGACAGATAATCCGCCGCGAATCTATATTTATCGAGGATTGAGCGCGCCTCTCTCTCCTGCGAGTAGGGTGAGATCAGCGGATCCGGACATGGGATGGGGTGTCAGGAAGATAATGACCGCATAGCTTGAGTCGAAATTTTCAATATGTTCAGGAGCATCCACAGTGCTTCCTGGTAGCACCGGTCTCGTTCTGCGAATGTGAATTAAATTGATAGAGGAAAGTACTCGTTGTGTAATGTATGCTTACCCATACTCAACGACCAAGTCACGCGCGGGAGAGGCAGCGACGAAGCGCGTCAAGATAAAGACGAGGATAGGATGCCGAGATAACATCGCAGACGACAGGTGACGAACCAGGTATATGCAGAGGCATTCTCTTCTAAGGTAGACGTTGCGGTTTGGACGAGCCGTTCGCCAACTGAATTGAAGGACACAAACATCGGGATTGTGATGATGAAATGGACCGCCAAGACAAAATGAAACCTGTGTCGCAAGATAGAATGGGACAATAACCAAAGATGAGCTTAATTATAATGGACTCAATGCTGAACATTTCCTAGAGAACTTCATAAAATGGGGCCCTCTGCGCGCACCTACATTAGGCTGGCCCCGATGCCAAGATGCCAATCTAAGGCAGGTGCACGCAGAGGGCACCACTTTGTAAAGTTCTCCTCAGACTCGGAGCCATAATTAAACCAGGAGTTCATCAGGCCTCAAGGCCTCAAGTTTGAAGTCAGAAGCTTGAAATTTCCCCGTCGGTTGATTGTTGAAGTCCTGTATTTCCTATTTCTATTTCCTATTCGGCGTGGCAAGGGCCGGGCCGTTATTCCCGCTGTCTTAACCTCTAATCTACCTCCAAATGGGGCACGACGGAGAATCTGATTTATGATGACGTTGTTTTCGACTTCACTTGCTCACCTACTGCCTAGGTTCTCTGCATATTAGTTTGCGCAGACTGAGGACGAATTCTCCATGGTAGTTGCTCGCGTGTCAACCGGACGATCAGGTTTGCAAGAAGAACTCAAACCAAGTTTCGTCCAATAGCCTCTATCGATCCATGAGCGGCCATTAATTGTGACAGTGGCCAGCGGCGACTGGCCACATTTTTGGTACCCGACAAATAATACCGAGGGGATGGTGTATCTGCAGTGGTGGGGATTTTTGGATCTTTCAGTGCGTAATTATGCACCGACTCTCTCACTTCTCAGGCTCTGACTAGGATAAGTGAGCCCACATAGCGTTCTTGGTATCCGGGAATAATTACAGTACAGAACACGACAACTGTCAGGATCCTGTGTCGCATACGTCACATGATGCTTCTGGCCCTATTCAATCTTCGAAGTTATGCGTGCACAACCATGCTGTCGTGACATCAGTCCTCTCCGACTTAAAAGCTTAAACCTTTTGCGTCGTTGATCCTGAGCCGTCTTGGCACACACATCTTCTAGCTAAACCTCCCCTACGGTAGGCGGATCGTCCGTGGTTCATTTTCCTGAAATGAATCCGCATTTTTCGCCATGGTTTCGGGACCGCTTCGGGCTGCCCAGCGGATTCCCGTGCAAGTCAGAAGTATTAACCCGTTCCCGCCGGGGCCGCGGGGCCGCCATTTTTGGATCCCGCTACGTGGCTTGCGGTACGCGGTACATTACCCAGAGGCGTTATACCCAGAGGCGTTATGGCCATTCGCCTCTTGTTATCTTACTTTCGCATGGGTTTTTGCGAGTGTCCGAGTCACTGCACGCGGCCGAGGCATGTTCAAGAACCGCGGACTCATTTCAGGAAAGTGAACCACGGACGATCCGCCTACCGTACTCCCCGTTCCCTCTTACTTTCCACCATACGGCTGGAACCACACCCTTGACACCATATTCGTCACTCCTTTACATTCCACCACCCTCGTTCGATCCCTCATTCCCTGACGTGTCTGATCATGCGTTCTGGAATTGCGTTCCTTGCCGCTCTTTTGCTCTCTCTCTCTCAATGTGCAAGTTCAAGCTTCTATCTCAAGGACAACTGGATCGGTAATGACTTTTTCCGAGACTGGAATTGGGAGACCGAGAACGACCCGACCCACGGCCGCGTCAACTACGTGAGCCAAACCGAGGCCATCGCGAAAAATCTGTCATACGGTACGTCTTCCTCGCGCTTCTCGCTGATTCTATTTGAAATTCAGACCTACTTGACCGGAACTTCTTCAGTGGAGAATAATGCATTCGTTATGCGTGCCGACAATTGGTCCATCGTCGAACCCTCCGCTCGTGGGCGTGATAGCGTCCGTATCTCTACGCAGAACGCGTATGGCGAATCGATATTCGTGCTTGACCTCGCGCACATGCCCGCGGGCTGTGCCACGTGGCCTGCCTTCCGGACGAAGAGCCTGAAAGGTCCATTGCCTAACGGCGGGGTCGTTGACATCATTGAAGGCACGCTTCTTGTCTCTTTTGTGTCCCCTCGTTCTCTACGTGTTCTCCTCCCCTACAGGTGTCAATTTGCTCGAGATAAATCAAGCCACTCTGCATACTACCCCGGGCTGCCAAATGCCCCCCGATCCACAGCGCCAGCCGCAGTCTGGGTAAGTCCCCATTTGTGTGTAAGGTTGTATTCTGAATCTATATTTTGAAACGATCCTATTACAGAACCACCATCAGTACCAACTGCGACGCGACTGTCAACGGAAATGAAGGATGTGGTGTCTTAATCGACAAAAGTGGCCCCTCCTACGGCACGCCGTTCAATATGAATGGCGGCGGCTACTACGTCATGGTGAGATCGCGAGTGCTCGGCATTCAGATCTATTTCTGGCCGCGAGACAACAGCGCCTACGTACCGGCGGAGATACGTGAGTATGGGTCAGGAGGAGGATCGCTTCACGTGGATCCCAGTTGGGGTATACCGGCCGCAAATTTCCCCTTTCTCCCGAACTATTGTAACTACGACGAGCATTTGACGCGCACCAGATATTAATCGACCTGACATTTTGTGTAAGCCTGAGTGCCCTCTTTACCTGCCTTCTGCTATCGCCCGAGTAGGACTGAAGAACTCCTTCCTTTTGCGCAGGGGGACTGGGCGGGCAATGCTTGGCCCTCGTCTGGATGTGGCAATAGTACTTGCGAGAACTGTGAGCTCCCATTAGCATACGATGGTCGATTACTGCGCTTATCAATTCACTTTTCATCAGTTGTGAACAATAACCCGTCTGCTTTCAGTGAAGCCTATTGGGTTGTCAACAGCCTGCGTGTATACACCCCAGCGAGTCCTTATTGACATTATTCCCTCCAACTGTTGTACGTTGCACCTTCAATAGAATATACCCCATTGAGTATCTTTTCTCTTTGCCCACTTCACACCATATATGCGGTGACAACCTATTTGAGCAATAGAGATAATTACTGCAATATACAGTACTATCCCTAGCCAATGGCCACTATTCATACATTGACGAATTGCAGGTTGTAAAGTATGGAAACTCCGATACGACATCGGTCGGCAGTGGCATTCCCCTTCATTAATTGAACCCCACAACTTTTACTCGATTTCTATCAAAACAAATTGATGGACTACGCTTAAAGAGAGTGCTTGGCATCATACAGTATATTAAGTTTTGTGATGTTTTGAGCTATAATTGAGTGAAAACTTCAAGGTGTTTGAATGATGGGACCCGTCCTTGGGGCCTGGGGACTCGGATAGTTCCATTCTTCGTCATCGGCGATCTTCTCCGAGCCGGGGTCAAGAAAAACCCGGTGTGCCCGCTCTACGACCTACGGCCCATCGAATAAAACGGATGTATTACTGCGGTTCGCATCGATACTCTCATACACTGCTGTAATTTCGTATCTATATCACTGGGACGCCCTCTTAAGTCTTTATAGTAATTAGTCTTTTTGACTGTACCCGTACCTCATGGATACTGACTGTATGGAACTGTGATGCACTGGGCTGCATCATGTATAAAATAGAATTCTAAATGGCACCTTTGGCCGGGCTGGAATGCTGAAATGCTTCGTCAAAAAGGTTGGACGAAGCCAAAGTCCTGTTGGCATAAAGCACTTGAGTGAGAGACCCGAATCCCACAAACGACGAGAAGCTAAAGGTGTTTTTGCGTACTTTCGATACACAGGAACCCCTTCACGGCCCGATGGTCCGTCGTAGTTGACACGCACCTATCACAGTAATCAGGATGAAATCATGCTTTACAATCCTACCAGAAGGCTTATCTAGACTTTAAAAAAGTACGCACGGAAGAGCCTCTCTTGGGATTTAGCTGATGGCGCGAGAATTGCAAGAAGAAGGTTGGTTCGGAGATCTTTTTCTCATTGATCAGATTCTATCGTGGGTGAGTATTTGTAAAGGATTGATGAGGGCGCTTCTCTCTCCGGCAGATGAAATCAACCGTGACGTATCTGTATATGAGACAAGCCTGACAAGGTACCAGGAGGTAATGACCGTATAGCTCAAGTCAAAAACTCATATGTTCAAGAGCATCCACAAGTGCTACCAGTACACCCTCAGGCTGCAAGTGTGGTGCCACCGGAGGGCGTACTAGCACCTGTCGTGTTTTGTGAGTTGACAGAGACAAGTACTTGTTGTTGTATACGCATATTTTCCCATCCCCAACGCCCAGTCGTGCGTGGGGAGCTGTGACAAAAGCCATTAACGTAGAGACGAAAGATAGGCTTTCGATGGTAATCGCCGACAACAGGCGATGAACCGGGTCACTGCGCCGCGGCAGAAGGCCTGAGGCATCTTTTCTGTCTCTCCTGAGGTGGACATTGCAGTTTGGATGAATCATAGCTGTTCGTCGGGCGCGTCAGGGATGCACACGTCAGACAATATTGTCCCACAAAGGAAAGCAAAATAGAAGGCCACATGGCACCATTTTTAGAGCCTTACCTAATCCGGCACTCTTTCAGAAAAACGCGGTGACCACGACGGAAGTCCTGACACTTTTCTCTTCTCCGTTAAAGGTCGTTGGCATAAAAGTACAAAACAGGTCTCGTTGGAAGTGAGCTCTATTGTTGACTCTCTACTCACCTTCAGTTCGATTCCGTTGAGGGTCCCAATCTAGGACCCTCGACGGAATCGAACTGACTCCCAGTTTCGAGTCCGCGGTCTGCAGAGCGCCGATCTCGGACTGTCGGACACACGGCAAGAGCCAAATTCTCATCTATATACACGTCTTCGATGCCAAAGAATAGCTTGTGCCGTTAGGGTACGCGTTGGGTGATAAAATTAGTCAAAGGTTCACCTCCGCACTGGTGCAGTGGACCCCGTCATGATCCTGGTTGGAGACTTTTCGGGATGACAAGATGACGACCATTCTTACGTTACGTTCCTCCCCAGGTTGAATCAACCTCGCTATTTGGATATTCCTAGGTGCGCGCGAGGTGTTGGCGTCCGAGGATTTGCTGCGGTTGATATAACCTACAGCGATGCCCACCCGGCGGTATAAAGTGGCTGGCAGTGGTGTCCTTCTCCGGCAGAATCATCAGGCTCTTTCCCTCTCCAATCCACTCGACAGCCAGAGCTGTATCCCCCTTCCGTGTCTCTCCTCTACAGCATCTAGGCCCCTTTGGCCTCTCCACCGCTCTATACCTTAATTACACATGCGTGTTGGATTTGCCTCCATTATCACTCTTTCTCTGTCTATCCGAGTAGCCCTTGGCTATGGCACAACCTTCAATATTTCGAATGTCTGGATTGGCAATGACTTCCTTTCAGACGATTGGGTCTGGTTTACTACACCCGACCCGACTAATGGTCGTGTGAATTATGTAGTCAAGCAGAAGCTCTACAAGAAGGCCTGGCCTACGGTGTGTCCTTTGCGTATATTTTCCTCGCTATCAGAGTGGGTTAAACATGTATCTGAGTTAGTCATTGACCCGGTATTTGTCATGCGTGCGGACGATGAAAGCATCCTCAATTCCACAGGACCTGGGAGAAACAGTATCCGCATCACCTCACAGGAGTCTTGGAATGACGCCATATACGTGCTCGACGTCATTCACATGCCGGAAGGCTGTTCCACCTGGCCCGCCTTTTGGACGAAGAGCGCAACAAGTATGTGGCCTGCTGGTGGAGAAATTGACATCATTGAAGGTATTCCCATCTTCTCTATCGTTTACCTTCTGGATCACTGACGCGTGTACTTCTCCGTCATGTAGGTTTCAATTTGAATACGGAAAACCGAGCAACTCTACATACTTCTCCAGGTTGCTTGATGCCTCCCGACAGCCAGCGCACGCAGACTGGGTGAGTCGCCTATCCGTCCTCACGCTCGGATTTCGTGTTTCTGAAAGAAATATGACTTAGAACTACCCTCACCACCGATTGTAATGCCGCTGCCAATGGATGTTCCGTCAATTTCACCGGGGTCAGCACTTACGGCTCGGCGTTTAATGACGAAGGAGGGGGAATCTACGTCATGTCCAACACTCAAGCATCAGGCATCCAGATCTGGTACTGGCCGCGTCTTTCCCAGTCGATTCCACCCGAGATCCTTTCGGGAAACAACTCACTGACCCCGAACGATGCTTGGGGCACTCCGGCAGCAAACTTTCCGATGGTATCAGGTTATTGCGACTACTCCGAGTACTTTAACGCACAGCAGATAATCTTTGATTTGACATTCTGCGTTAGTGCATTAGTTTATTTTTTCTGCCCGAGCCAGAGAATGACTGATATATTATCTTTCTGCACAGGGCGACTTCGCTGGCCTGACTTGGAACCAATCCAGTTGTGCGTCTCTATCCCCGACCTGCTCGTCCTGTGAGTAAATTGGTGTTATCTATTGACATATGACTGTCCGATGGAATATATCGACTAACTAATTCGTATTTGTCAGATGTTGAACAAAACCCGAATGCTTTTTCTACGGCGTTTTGGGCAATCAAAAGTTTGACTGTGTACGTGCCTTCTTGACAACCCCTTTATTATCATCGTCGTCCGAAAGTTGTCGCTTCGCGGGTGTTCACGCTGGCCCTTGTACACATTCGTCGTTTAACCGCCAAGCGTTCAAAGTTGCTTTATAAAACTTGTTTATAAATTCAAATATTTTACCCGATAATGAAGTTACTCGGGTGGATGCTACTGCCAGTGAATTGGAAGTAAAAATACCGCATGACTGTACACTAATTTTACTATAACTTGTTAAAAGTCAAATCGTGTTTCAAGTAGTCTCAAAGTTGAGCGCTTTTATCCTGAGTGATCGATGTTAGTATCATCGTCCTATCCGTGCTTAATGTATGTGGTCACGGTCAGTCGGTCAATCGCGGCCTGATTCACGGCATACACAATAAGGCAGTGGCGGCCTATGGCTATTTTCAACTCCATGAGTGTCATGGCCAAAACGCGGGCCCCGCCTTGTCAGTTCTCTCCGGTTTAGACCACCTACGTTCGAATCGCTAATTGTCAGCTGTCTCGGCTCATATCTTATATCTAAACCGCCCAGGTTTCTTCCCTCCTGCAGTCTGTGATCCCTCTGTGCCCAGTGCGCACCTTATCTCAACAATGCGTCCTGGCCCGCTATGAGTTCCTGGCCGCTTTTTCGCTCCCTCTCACACAATGCACCAATGCAAACTTCTATCTCAAGGACAGGTAGATCGCTGACGACTTTATCCGGGGCTGGGACTGGGAGACAAAGAGCGACCCAACTCACGGCCGCGAGTGGCCCGTGACAACTTCGTGAGCCAAGTCGGTCTCGTCTCCGTTCTCCCTCCTGCCCCAATTATTCCCCTGTCTTCCCCTTTCCTAGCACAATACTCTTGGCGCACAAGCCCCTGTACCATTTGCCTTATGCGGCACTTGCCCAAACGCTTGCACTGCCCTTTTTCTCTCGTGAACGACGTGTTTCATTTAGCTTACAGTCTCAGTTACATTGCCTGGAGCTCATAGTACAATAGCCTATCAGTAGATAAATAATGTAGTGTGCGCTAAGCGAAATGTTATCCAATCTGGTGTTCTTGAAGCCGAATCGTGCGTGCCGTATTCCCTTTCACTTCTTCTCGACCTGCTTGTTCGCCGCGTGATCACCTTGCTGCAAAAGTTTTCCCTGCGTCTCCCCTCCACCTCGTCGCTCGTTCTCTAATGGTGTCTCCCCGTCATTCTTCTGGGCTGTCAGATCCGCGCCGTGTTCAATAAGCATGCGGGCAACGTCCACATGTCCTCTGTGCGACGCGAGATGTAATGGTGTCTGCCTGTCATTCGTCTGGGCTGTCAGATCCGCGCCGTGCTCAATGAGCATGCGGGCGACGTCCACTTGTCCGCTTTGCGACGCAAGATGTAATGGTGTTTCTCCTTCATGCTTCTGGGCTGTCAGATCCGCGCCGCGCTCAATAAGTGTGTGAGCGATGTCTACTTGTCCGCTTTGCGACGCGAGACGTAATGGAGTTGACCCATCGTTCTTCTGGGCTGTTGGATCCGCGCCGCACTCAATAAGCATGCGGGCGACGTCCACTTGCCCGCTTTTCGACGCGAGATGTAATGGTGTCTCCCAGTCATCATTAAGGGCTGTCAGAGATGCGCCGCGCTCAATAAGCATGCGGGCGACGTCCACTTGCCCGCTTTTCGACGCGAGATGTAATGGTGTCTCCCCGTCATTATTATGGGCTGTCAGATACGCGCCGCGCTCAATAAGCATGCGGGCGACGTCTACATTTCCATTTTGCGACGCGAAGTGTAATGGAGTTGACCCGAGGTTGGTCTGGGCTGCCAGATCCGCGCCGCGCTCAATAAGCATGCGGGCAACGTCGACTTGACCGCTTTTCGACGCGAGATGTAAAGGTGTCTCCCCGTCATTATTATAAGCTGTCGGATCCGCACCGCGCTCAATAAGCATGCGAGCGATGTCTACTTTTCCGCTTTGCGACGCGAAGTGTAATGGAGTTGACCCAAGGTTGGTCTGGGCTGTCGGATCCGCGCCGCGCTCAATTAGCATGTGAGCGATGTCTGCTTGTCCGCTTTGCGACGCGAGATGTAATGGAGTTGACCCATCATCCTTCTGTGCTGTCAAATCCGCGCCGCGCTCAATAAGCATGCGGGTGATATCTACTTGTCCCCTTTGCGACGCCAGATGTAATGGACTTGACCCAATCTTGGTCGGGGCTGTCAGATCCGCGCCGCACTCAATAAGCATGCGAACGATGTCTACTTGTCCCTTTTGCAACGCAAGGTGTAATGGAGTTGACCCGAGGTTGGTCCTGGCTGTCGGATCCGCGCCGCGCTCAATAAGCATGCGAGCGACGTCTACTTGTCCGCTTTGCGACGCGAGATGGAATGGTGTCTCCCCGTTATTATTCTGGGCTATCGGATTCGCGCCGCATTCAATAAGCATGCGAGCAACGACTACATGTCCGCTTTGCGACGCGAGATGTAATGGAGTTGACCCGAGCTTGGACCGTGCTGTCGGATCCGCGCCGCGCTCAATAAGCATGCGAGCGACATCTACTTCTCCCTCTTGCGACGCGAGATGTAATGGTGTCTCCCCATCTTTCTTCCGGGCTGCCGGATCTGCGCCGTGCTCAATAAGCATGCGAGCAACATCTACTTGTCCGCTTTGCGACGCGAGATGTAATGGGGTTGACCCAAGAAAGTTCTGGGCTGTCACACCCGCGCCATGGTCAATGAGCATGCGAGCGATATCGACTTGTCCTTGATGCGATGCCAGATATAATGGAGTGTGCCCATCCTCCTCCTGGGCTATCACATCCGCACCATACTTGATAATCATGCGAGTAACATCGACCTGTCCTTGATGCGACGCCAGATGTAATGATGTGTCCCAATCCGTGTTCCGGGCCGTCACATCCGCGCCATGCTCGATAAGCATGCGAACGGTGTCGACTTGTCCTTGATGCGACGCCAGATGTAACGGTGTGTCCCCATCCCTGTTCCTGGCCGACACATCCGCGCCATGCTCGATAAGCATGCGAGTGACCTCGACTTGTCCTTGATGCGACGCCTGATATAATAGGGTATTCCCATCCGTGTTCTGGGCTGTCACTTTTGCACCATGCTCGATAAGTATGCGAGCGACATCGACTTCTCCCCGACGCGATGCCAGGTGTAATGGTGTGTCCCTAACCATATTCTGTGCTGTCACATCCGCGCCATGTTTGATAAGCATGCGAACGACATTGACTTGTCCCTGATGCGATGCCAGATGTATTGCCGTGTCCCTATCCTTGTTCTCCGCTGTCACATTCGCGCCACGATCGATAAGCATACGGACAACCTCCACTTGTCCCGAATGCGACGCGAAGTGCAATAGAGTCCACCCGTCCTTGTTCCGTGCTGTCACACCTACGCCGAGCCCTATAAGCATGCGAGCGACTTCCAGCTGTGAGTCCTGTCCCTGGCAAACTTGATCACCTCGGGACTGGCTTCTCGTGCTAAATATATTATAGCACACCGGAAATTAGTTAGAGCTGTGGTTGAGTCCAAGAAAATAAACCGTACATATCGCCCTGTAGTGTTGCAACTGCCAAGATCAGCATTCAGCACCTCCCACATTCCTTGTATGATATAGGTCATTTACCGCCTTTCTCAATCAGCACAGGGATCTTATTTTCATGCAAGGACTTCATAACTCCATCTGCAGTGAGAGTTTCCTTCGTGCGCGCGTTACTGTAAGGGTTTGCGCGTAGTTCTGCATTTTAATTTGGACGTACTAGGTCTTCAGACTTGATGATCTGGAGGTCATCATCATGCGCAATGGCTAGCGCGCCCTCAGCGCCGGCAACATCGAGACATTTCTTTTGTCGGTGGCCGTTAAGTATAATCTAGGTGAGTGTTCATAACCAGGCACACTGACCTCCGCGATATAGTCTAAAACTCCATTGAGCGGATCAGAATACTAAAATCAAGGCGTTATGCGGCTTTCATCATTTCACACGAGATTGCCTACTTTTGGAACATATGGGACTTGGTTCACTTGTATACCTTCCGTTCGGTTATCGTCAGGGTCGTCAGGGTCTTCAAGACAGGGTTCTGCTGCAGCTCGAAATGGTTTGGTCCAGAAAAGGACACGCCTGGCTCGGAAGCCCCTGATGAAGACACATCGATTCCGAGGTGCGGATAAAATATTCTTTTAGTTAAAGATATGAAAAATCAATGCACGGTAAGTAATGTGACCGGGAAAGACAGACCGGGTTGAGTTGGCTGTCGTGATATTCTATGGTTCCACACCTATTGCTCCAAACAAAACTTGCACCCCCATTATTGAGTGGTCTGCTCGCCAGCGAAATTTGTGCATCCGCAATGTGGTCATCGAGAACGGCCGAAGCGTACGAAGTGACCAATGTACAGCCAGTGACAAGGATGAGGTCATCCATACGATCGACAGGCAGATCAGCATTCCTTGACCAGTTGAACCAGCTTTCTACGTTGTCTCGGATGCGTTCTCGAAACATTCTCTTGTGGATAACATCTTCACGGTAGCCTCCGCAAGGAAGAGACAGAAGTGCACCGGGACCCCGGCATATATACGTGACACCTTCGGTTCTACGATAACATATCATAGGTTTGGTGAAGGCGTTCCTGACAGGATTACTAGGACTCACTGTTCAGGTGTCGCAGCCTGTATATTGCCGGCGTTTTCCTTTCTAGACACATGACGGGAGGAATAGTCTACTTGACCGAAATGATCACGAACGATACTAGCGAGGGTTAGAGGTTCATAAGACTCTGGTTCAGCAAGTCTTCTATTTGATTGGTCATCCCAGGGAAGTGTCACATTGAACATGCGAATGAAAACCCCTTCTGATGATATGTAACCAACGTCGCCAATCGAGACCTGGTTGTATATATCCTCGACAGGATTTGGTTTCCACAACGCGAGGCCATGGTAGAGTGATGTGAGTTGCTCCCGGTAAATATCGGATGGTTGCTCCACGGGCATGATACTAGGATACTAGGAAAGTGTATCATATCCTAGGAGAGTTGTCCGGCGACCGCCTGCACCGCCCACGACGGCCTCGGATAAAGCCGAAGTAAATCACATGACAGCGACGGCCGCGTCTTGCTGTAAAATTCGTCTTCCTATGTGTTTGCTACAGTCTACAGTAATCGGGAAATGTTGTTGCGTGCCCGCGTCGCTTTGCCTTCAGGCTCTTCCGAGCATCGAGACTTGCACCAGATCTAGGTAGCAGTTCCGCAATCTCACGATACCCAAATTGCGCTGCCGCGTGTAGCGGGGCACAGCCTTCATCGTTGGTGGCATTCACATCTGCACCACGCCGCCAGAATTGACGAGGAGACGCGCGATCTCGAGAGATGATTGTCCCCGATACGACGCCAGATGTAATGGAGTGTCCCCATCCTTATTCCGAGCTGTCACATCCGCGCCATGTTTGATAAGCATGTGAACGACATTTCTTGTCCCTGATCCGATGCCAGATGTATTGCCGTGTCTCCATCCTTGTTCTGCACTGTCACATTCTCGCCACGATCGACAAGCATACGAGCAACTTCCACTCGTCCAGAATGCGACGCGAAATGTAATAGAGTCCACCCGTCAGTTTTCTGTGATGTCACTCTACACCGAACCCAAATTGCATGCGAGCGACTTCTAGCTGTTTTTTTGACTATGAAATCACAACGAAGAGTTGTTCACACTCAGTAATCAACCGTCGAGCAGAGGGTCATCCATCCGTTCACCCATGTTTGCTTTGATATCCATCCCGAGGAGCTTCAATTTTCCGGCCTAAGTGTCAAAGTCAATCGTCAGTCACAGCAATCAAGGTACGCGGTGGTGATTCATCACACCTCGATACGCTCACGCTGCAGGCGGCGCAGCTCCTGGAGCTGGTCCTTGTCGTAGAAACTTTCGGATTCGACCGCGGGTCGGTTAAGCTTGCTCTGGTGTGCTCGCATGTCCGCTTCGGGGTCATAACTACCGTCTGCGGGCGGTACGAACTCGCCCGCGCGCTTCGCGTCTATACGCCTTTCATAGGCCTCAATGTTGCAAAATTCATGACCGCCTCGGGACCGGTTTCTCGCGCTAAATATATAATAGAACAGCCGGAGCTTGGTTAGGGTTGTGGTCGAATCCGAGAAAATAAACCGTACTTATCGCCCTGTAGTGTTGCAACTGTCAAGATCAGCATTTAGCTCCTCCCGCATTCCTTATATGATATAAGTCATTTACCGCCGTCCTCGACAAGCACAGGGATCCTATTTTCATGCAAGAACTTCAGTACTGATTTGGACATACTAGGTCTTTAGACTTGATGATCTGAAGGTCGTCATCATACGCAATAGTAGCGCGCCCTCAGTGTCGGCCTCGAGACATTTCTTTTGTTGGTGCCCGCTGAGTATAACCTAAGTGAGTGATCATAACCAGGCAAACGAACCTCCGCGATATAGTCTAAAACTCCATTGAGCGGATCGGGATACTAATATGAAAGCGTCATGCTTCTTTCATCATCTCACAAGAAAATTACTTACTTTTGGAATATATGGGACTTGGTTCACTTGTATATCTTCCGTTTGATTACCGTCAGGGTCGTCAAGACCGGGTTCTGCTGCAGCTCGAAATGGTTTCGTCCAGAATAGGACACGCCTGGCTCGGAAGCCCCTGATGAAGACACATCGATTCCGAGGTGCGGGTGAAATATTCTTTTAGATATGAAAAATCAACGGACGGCAAGTAATGTAACAGGAAAGACAGACCGGGTTGAGTTGGCTATCGTGATATTCTGTGGTTCCACGAATATGACTCCAAACAAAACTTGCGCCTTCATTATGAGCGGTGTGTTCACCAGAGAAATTTGTGCATCCGCAATGTGGTCATCGAGAACGGCCAAAGCGTACGATGAGACCAATGTACAGCCAGTGACAAGGATGAGGTCATCCATACGATCGACAGGCAGATCAACATTCCTTGACCAGTTAAACCAGCTGTCCGCGTTGTCTCGGATGCGTTCCCGAAACATATTCTTGTGGATAGCGTCTTCACGGTAGCCTCCGCGAGGAAGAGACAAAAGTGCTCCGGGACCCCTGCATATATACGTGACGCCATCGGTTCTGCGAGAACGTATCATAGGTTGAGTGAAGGTGTCCGTGACAGGATTACTAGGACTCACTAGTACTCACTGTTCTGGTGACGCAGCCTCTATATTTCTGACGGGAGTAATAGTCTACCTTGCTAAAATTCTCACGAATGATACTAGCGAGAGTTAGAGGATTATAAGGCTCCGGTTCAGCAAGTCTTCTATTTGACTGGTCATCCCAGGGAAGTGTCACATTGAACAAGCGAACGAAAAACCCTTCTGATGATATGTAACCAACGTCGCCAATCGAAACCTGGTCGTAGATACCTCGACAGGATTTGGTTTCCATAACGCGAGGCCATGATACAGGGATGTGAGTTGCTCCCGGTAAATCTTGGACGGTTGCTCCACAGGCATAGTAATTCGCCAGCGGCATGCGCGGGCAACTCGGAGAGGCTCGCCGCGTGCCGGATAAAGCCGGGGCGAGTCACATGACAGTCCCGTGTAGTATAGGCCTGGCCAATTATATTACGTTTCACGTTTCTGATGGCATTGGCTACAGCGTCGAAGTTCGCTGGATCCCCCGTCAGTTCCGGGACCGTCCCAGGTTGGTCTCCCTCGTCGCACATCTTTTAAAAAATCATATTATATCGAGCATGTTCGTCATATCGACAACTTTTTGGATACCCTCTGAGGAGAAGGGTCGAGCGTGCAAGACGAGTGCCACCTCGACCGACCGTTCGCTTGGAGAATTCCGACCACCTACCTCGCTGTCGTCGAGGATTACCGAGAGACTCGTGTTTTTAAGGGCGGTCGCCACCGAGCGGCTTGTAAACGTGTAAACGTGTTGTCGGGGTGTCAGCAGAGCGACCACGAGCGTCGAACTATGAGTAAGACTATATCACCGCTGTACTCGTGCTCTACGTCCATAAGCTCGAAGAGTCCAACCGAGAGCAAGCACGAGCGCATGAGGAAGAAAAGGTCTACGGACCAGGAAGACGAGGGAGGAGGGCTAGCACAACTTGCCGCGTCCTATTCGGGAAGGCCAGAAACTGCACTGTACTGTACAGGAGATGCACGCCTACAAGAGCCGTACATTTGGGGCTCCGTGCTCGCGAACTCCACATTTCTCAGCGAACCGCCACCGCATTCCTGCGAACCTCTGGACAGATACCTTCCCAAACGGGTTCATGACTTCGAGAAAAAATTCGACTCACACTGCACCACTACCAGACAGGGGCATTCCACGTTTCTGGGATCAGTTTAACTCGTCACTGACTCAGCCAAGAGCCAAGATTGTCGCCGAGTCCGAATCAGACCCTCGAACTTCGGAGAGCTCCAAGGCGACTACACTTCTTCGTTCAAACACGCAAACCCTCCTCGCTTGAACAAATATGAGGATGCTGTTGTCTTCCTCTTCCCGCACAGGCGGGAAGAGCTTGACCGGTACAGGCAACGCATCCATGAAACTTCAAGTCGTGCAGGAACCTATCAACCAATACGGCGTAATCGGTTTACAATGTCTACAAGCTCACTTATGTCATGCGGTTCAGGAGTTCCTCCCTTGAAGTAGAAGATGACTAGAAACCCTGGGCCCTGGTGACAGGTGCAGCATGCAGCATAGTCTCTGGACCGGATCAGACAAGTAAAGCAGTTCACCAGCACAATGTTCGGCTGAGAGTTTTGCCAGTTGCTGCGCAATCTACATGTTATGTGTTTTTACGAAAGAAGGCAAATGTCAGGGGCATTAAATTGGTCAAGTCAAGTGTGGAGCCTGGCCATACTGTACAAGAAACTCACCACACGGTCTCCGAGTCTACGACAGTCGGACATCTTTAGGGTGCATCGCCCGTTAACAACGCCCGCCCAGCTGTATACTAATAAAAGTTCTGAACATATGGTGGCTCGGCGTTATAATAATAAAAAAGCTGCAACCGACAATTTGAGTGGGTGGAATACAGGGTCGCAATTTGAGTGATCTGCGTGACGTCGGATTTTCTCCATTCATTGCCAAGGTTGACCACTTGACCATCATGTCATTGTGTAGTATGTCCACCGTGATCTTGGTCATTCTTTCGATCCTATTGGGGCTGTCCCGAGTCCGAGTCGGGTCGGGGCTACCATGCCAGGGCGGCGGTCGAACCCTCATCACTGATCTCTGCCCTTCTCGACAGGCGAGAGCCGTTTCACCGCCCGTTCGTCTTCTTTTAAGACCATCTGTGGGTGCGTATTTTGATCATGTGACGAATTGGCTGGCCTGCTGGTGAGTCACCGCCCTGCGCCAATGCGCGAAGACGCGCACTGGTGACTGGGTGATAGTGCACCCCGACTAGCTGGAGGAAGCGACTAATGGTGGTATGTAAATTCGTATGACGAGTTAGACCTTCGGGACTGCCTACGTGTGTGTGATGGTGTCACGGCCAGTGAGCGGCTGGCCGGCTGGTCGAGCTACCCGAGCACTCCCACTCTCCAAGTCAATTACGGTCGGTTGAACGGATGAAGCTTCTCCGTTGATCCCCTTTCTTTACAATGACAATGAGCGTGAGGCTTCCTATTTGAAATGATCGGCCGTGGACTTACCTGATACCCAACTCCACGTATTGCGTCCGAGCGGTGTGTGTATAGGATCGTTCTTTGCTTAAATGCTTCATCCATGCATGACCCTTCTTAGCCCTATAGCCAATACCTTGGTTTCGTGCCTATTAGCGTGCGCAGACTCTAAAGGCGATCAATAACAGAATCCTTTACCATCATGGTGATATCATGCGCACACTGACAAGAGGAACTTATAATCATCCATAGCCTCTGTACTAGTCCCTCGGGGGACTGTGTATCCGCACCCGATGACGATAGCGAGGGAAGAGTAGACGTTCACAGAAATCTTTAATTAGTCCTAAGTTTGAAGCATGCCGTTAATTCGCTTCTCTTGATGTGATACTGCAAGTCCATTTAGGTTTCTGGTATTTGGAAGTAATTCACGAAAAAGTCATGACAGCGGGTGAGAAGTGTAAAAAGATGAGAAACTCTGTTTCACCTGTACTGTGGATGTGTGCAGGGTTGACACGGTTGAAACGGCCAAGTACGTCACATGATGCATGATGCTTCGCGCCTGTTTCCAATTCCATGCATGGAGCACGCTGTCATGACATCGCTTGTCTTTGGCAGCGTCCCATCTTGTGCTCCATGGAATCGAATACCAAAGCCAAAATGAAAATGCAGGCACCTTCTTGTTAGTCTCTTCTCCGATTTAAACCGCCTGTACCGTTAATAACCAGCCGTCTTGGCCCACATTCTCTAGCTAAATCTCACTCCCTCCCTCGCCTAGTCCGTTATACGGCTGGCACCGCGTTCATTGCCCTATTCCTATCTCTCCTTTGTATTCTACACGCTATCCGAAACCGCCCTCTCTTAATACATCACTCCCCAACGTATCTCGACGATGCGTACTGGCTATGCGTTTCCCGCCGCTCTTTTGCTCCTTCTCACACGATGCGCCAGTGCAACCTTCTATCTCAAGGACGAGTGGGTCGGCCAGGATTTCTTCCAGGGCTGGAACTGGGAGACCGAGAACGACCCGACCCACGGCCGCGTTAACTACGTGAACCAAACCGATGCACTCACGAAAGGCCTCTCATATGGTACGTTATTTCGTGCTTCTCGCCAGTTCCTCTTGTTATTCGGGTCATTGTTTTCACCTGGGACTTTCTCAGCGGATGGCAATACATTCGTTATGCGTGCCGACGATTGGTCCATCGTCGACCCCTCCGCTCGTGGGCGTGATAGCGTTCGCATCTCTTCGCAGACCGCCTATGGCGACTCTGTAATCGTACTGGACCTCGCGCACATGCCCGCGGGCTGTGCCACCTGGCCCGCCTTTTGGACTCTGAGCCAGCAAGGTCCATGGCCTAATGGAGGAGAGATTGACATCATTGAAGGTATGCTTCTCGTCTCACGTTTCTCGTCCGAGTTACTGACATACGTACTCTCACGTGCAGGTGTCAATAAGCAACAGTTCAATCAAGCCACTTTGCATACTACACCAGGATGCCAAATGCCCCCCGATACGATGCGCATGCAGTCTGGGTAGGTCCCTTTTCCATGTACACGCTCGTGCCCTGAACCTCCTCCCTTTTTAAAAAAAAAAAAACCAAAGAAGTACCCTCAGCAGCAACTGCGATACTTCCGTCAACTTCAACGCAGGATGTGGTGTCTCCTTCAACAATAGTGGTCCTTCCTACGGACCGGCATTCAATATGAATGATGGTGGATACTTCGCCATGGTGCGATCGCAAACGCTCGGCATTAAGATCTACTTCTGGTCGCGGGACAGCCCCTTCGTACCACCAGAGATACGCGAGTGCGGGTCAGGAGGGGGAGCTCTCTACCCGGACCCCAGTTGGGGTATTCCGGCCGCCGATTTCCCTATGTGCCCGGACCTTTGCAACTACAACGATCACTTTAACGCGCATCAGATAGTATTTGATCTCACATTTTGCGTAAGTGATTCGTTTTATCTCCCTTGTATCTTTTTGCCCGAGCACGACTGAGGTTCTTCCTTTCCTTTGCACAGGGTGACTGGGCTGGCAATACTTGGCCCACGTCGGGATGTGGCTCGGATACTTGCGTGGACTGTAAGCGTCCTGTTGGCATACAGCAGTCAATTAACATGCTCATCCAACTCAACTGACTTTTTTCAGACGTGAACAACAATCCGTCCTCTTTCAGCGAGGCCTATTGGACTGTCAACAGCTTGCGCGTATATACCAGCAGCGATTGAATATATCATTTCGACCTGTTACACCATACCATTACCTTCTCACCTTGTTTGTTTGTTTTTTCTTCGACTTTACACATTACTCTGTATGTAACGGTGACGCGGACGTTTTATTTGAGCAATAGGCAGTCAGAAACGGGAAATGCCGCGTGTCACGTGCGGTGCGTTCTGTGGTCGGGAAAAAATCCATGACCGAACCTTGGCAACACTGGTAGGGGGCCGAGCTGAAGAACCACCCAAGTCTTGGTATAAGGCTTGATTGGCGTGGAGATGGGAACGGGAGGGAATACAGCTTGCCGCCACAAGAGGGTTCGTCCGCTGGTTTGTGCGCTTTTGTGAGCATTAGGAGGGCTCGGTGAGCTCGTGAACGCATCGGAAGACCAAATTAATCTGGGGGTCTTACAGTAAGCAGTGATGGACAGGTGATGGCTTGCCGCTCGAGCGAGGGGGGAGAGACGTTTATTCGATCCACGTTCAAGGAACGCTGATGACAACAACACGACAACTTTCATCCGACCTTGCTGTATTTTCTCTCACACAAGTGTAGTAGCGCTACATCTTGCTTCCTTCTTCGCAGCAAGGGTTTGCTCTGTCTACGTGAGCGTGAAAAAATATTTTATGATGTACTCTTTCGCTGCTTAGGAACGCTGATGAAGACAACAACAATAACGATAACATTCATCGCCCGACTCCTACTGTACTGTTTTGTTTCCGAGTCCGCCTAGGTTCACTCACGAACGTGAAGCGCCAGTTTTTATCTCGTGGCATGTGGCTGTCGGATTCGGTTACTGTGCTATCTATTACAGCAACCTCACACCTCGAGTCACGAGCCCGCCGAGCTTCATGCTCTTGAGCCCCTCGCTAAGAATACCGTACCACAGTTAAGGTACTGAAATAACATGTGCGACGATACATATCACTAATTCCTAACTAGCAGACAGAAAAAGAAAAAGAAAACAAAGAATAGCGTAAGTAGCGACTAAAAGCAGTGTATCTGAAATAGAGAATTACAAAGCAAGAGCAAGCACGCGGAGGAGGAAGGTATCGCTGGTTTCGGAGTTTGTATACAAAAAAAGATCGTAAAAGGAAAAAAAGACAATTGTCACATCCAAACCCAAGGTTGACTGTTTCTCTTACAGGCCCATAGATGACGAGATAGATGGTGCGATAGATCCGTGCCGTTGATGTTCCCATAACTTGGCCTTCGCGCGAACTTCAATGTTCTCAAACGGCGCTGGTTGAGATAGTTGAACGCAGTCGCGCGTACCCAGGACGAGGAGCTCGAAAAAGAATGCAGCCGCAGCGCGGCGAGTCGCCTGGAGCCCAGCTCGGGATTAGGACACGCAGGACAGGTTGGTGTAGTTACGTACCTTTGTAGCCATGTATTTAAAACTCATGACCTTCTCCTCGCCTTGGACTGGCTCGAGATCCTTTCGGATGATACCGAGAGCGCGGATCGTGTTCTTGCTGTAGCCCTTCCCATCGGAGGTGTCCGATTCTGACACTTGACTGGAAGCTTTGATGTCAAACGCCACAATTGGGCATTCGAGGTCCGCATAGGATTCCTCGCCCTCTTCCAAAGCGGGAGTGCTCGCCCGGGACATTCGAGTAAGCTCCGACGGTGCGACCGACTTGTCACGGATGAGCTCTACCGGTGGCAGATCGTTTCCGCCGATATCCAGATCCATCTGGAAGTCTTCCATCCCGAGACCGGTGTTATCAAACTCGAATCCTGGGCCGATACTCTCACGCCCGAGCACCTCGCTACCCACACCTTGACTTGGAGCGACACTCGCACGTCGCGCCTGTCCGGGCTCGCCATCATCCTCCAATGCAACACCACCTTCGCCCTCTGGTTCAATACGTGCGCGCTTGCTTGGGGGCTTCTCTGGCGATGCCCCTCTGCGCTTGCTGGATGGGACGTAACTTGGGACGGGTCGCATGAACATCTCTTGCAGTTCGGGCGCGATGCCTGGAGGTCCAGCAAAGAAAAATGTACCATTTGGCGTCACCTTCGTCGGTAAGAAGTGTGCGATCGGATCCTCGCGAATTTCGAGAAGGCGCATGACGACAGAGGAGCGCGGAAGGTATTGATGATCAGTCAGAATGGAGGAGACATCCACGGCATTGAGCGGTCCTAGACCACCACGGCCTCGACCCTCCAGCTCAGTGAGATCATCAAAGATTTGCTTCTTTTTTCGCTTGCGCTTTTCCTCCGCTACCGGTTCGTCGGGTTGTTCTAGTTGCTGTTCTCCGACAACCACAACCGGAGCCTCCATCTCGATATCTGCGGGTGGAGTAACAGGTACTTCACTCAACGGCGAAGCTGTGCCTAGTGTAAGGAGGGACACGAAGAAAGACAGCTCAAAACTACGCACAAGCTCTAGAGGGGGACCGAGTTTGCTCCGGGGTTTTGCCTCCCTCGCTAACGGGACGATCACCAAAGTCGAGGTCGAGGTCGATGTTCAAACCCTCGTCGGGGCCGAAACCGAAGTCCATGACGTCGCCGAAAGGATGTTCTGAAGGAGCTCGACTATGATGAGAGAGCATTTCGATTTCGTCCGCGCCTTGCTTGAGGAGATGCGAATCGAGAGACTCGCGCGGTTCTCGTGGCGGCGCTGCATCTCGACCCACTTCGACGCTCATATCGTCGGCCTCACTGCGTTCATGCGGAGTCGCGGGTTCATCCCCAAAAGTCAATCCGAGATCGACCTCGTAATCCTGTGATCCAATCCCATCTGACGGTCCCAGGTCGAAACCATATCCACCGTCGTCGACACCGAACTGAAGGTCATCAGCTGTCGTGAGTGTGATGTCGGCTTGACGAGCCATATGATGCCCCCGGGGTTGAATTTCCCGATCCTCAAAGTCAATATCCCTAATGGCAATGAGGAAGACATATAGGGGACAATAGCAGACGGCTCACCAATTTATGTCTGGGAGCAGAATGTCAAGATCAAGGTTACTCGTAGGGAGAGTGATGGCATTGCGGTTAACAGCAAGTTGATCTTCTGTCAAGTCTACGACACCCGGTCGGAAGGCCTGTCCGGGGCCGATCGGTTAAGTGAGATCACGGATAGTTGAAGTATCACGCATACCATCTTGATCTTTAAGAGCGCTTCATTGCAGTCATCAAGCAGGTACTTGGCTTTTCGACTATAGATGCGCACAACACCGAGAAGTAGCTGACCACTTAGCCGGAGTGCCATGATCTCGACCTCTTGACCCATGATTGCGTCTGCACAGAATCATCATTGAGCGATCGCAATAGGAACGCAAGCGTGCGGAAGTACGCACCAACTGACTGCTCTATATCAGTTTGGAGTGTCTGAGCTTTGGAGAGCTTTCGTTCCATGTGTGCGGCGAGCCATACTTTGGCAAGGGGCCCACGACGGGATAAGATAGCCTCAGAATAGAACTGGAGCAGTAGATTGAGCACGGTTCACAGAGATCAAGTCAATGCGACGTACCATAATTAAGAAAAGAGGGAGAAGGAGAAGGAGACGCGTCAAGCGCTGTGAGGGGGAGACGGGATGGTGGAGCGGAAAGCGAACTAAGCTGAACAACGCGCCCCTCAGCAAACTTGTCTCACAGTCACGTGCACTCGGAATAACCTTGGCTTCGGGCGGCTCTTGCGATCGTGCGCTCAATGCTCTCGAGGTCGGCCCTTTCAGTCTCTCGAAAGCGCGTGGCCGCACGAGCAATAGACGTGCCAGTGGCACTGTACTCAAATGGTATTATCTCTCTATGAACTCCGCTGGTCCCTGTATAACCATGTGTCAAGCAGGTCCTCTATCGCAAAGGACATCCTCCTTCCCAGGATCGTTCAAAACGCGAACCCGCTTCTCCAAGGGCCAAAATAGAACGGGTGTTTGGACCGGAAAAAAGCCATGGTCGTTCGAGCGACATTCTGCGCCGTCTTCTAGGGCGGTGTCTTTTAATCTAAAACTCGGGCAATTTGTTGATGCTGGTCTCCCCCTGAAGCTTGTAGAGACCCTGAAGGAAATGAAGGAGCTTGGACTTAAACCGAATATCCTAACATACAACTCCGCGATGGAACTTTTTGGGAGGCTTAGCATGGAAGACGAGGCTTGGGCCCTTGTGGATGACATGAAGGCATCGGGGATTAAGCCCGACATCGAAACATACAAGTTTCTTTTGCAAGTGCGCACGTCACGTCCCTTTCTTGGAGGCGTTATTGAAATTTTGCTTTTGACATACAGGCTGTTCGTCGCGCGCCCCACGAAGCCACTTGGTCCGTGCTCAGAATGATGGGGGATGCTGGCATGGAGCATACCGAGGGCACGTACGCGCTGCTTATCCAACGACATCTAGATGATTCAAACTTGGAAATGGCATTCAAGCTCCTGGTTGAGATGGAAGGTCGAGGATTAACGCCCACACTTAAAACTGCAGAGGGTGTGATCACCCTAGCTGCCCAAAGAAGAATGCCGCGCCTCGCACTGGAACTAGCCGAGAATTTTGAAGCATCTTCCGTGCGTAGACTGGATACGCACGTATGGGTGTCCTGCCTGCTCTCTTCTTCAGAGTGTCTTTATGTGGGTGCTATTCCAACTCGTCCATGGCATGCGTTAATTACCAAGTAATATGCTATTCAGAAAGAAGGCGTCCTCCATTTATGGCCCAAAGTTACGGACGAACTCAAGGTTCTGCCGGATGAAGGCTGCGCTATCGAGGTGCTTCATACTGCTGGTAGACATGGACTCCCCGAATTGGCTATGGACGTCCTCCGTGTTCTGAAAACCATTGGCATTGAGCTACGGGAATATCACTTTGCTCCCGTCATCGAATCTTTTTGCCGGACAAACCGCATCAAGGAAGCGCTTTCAATTCTGACTCTGATGAGCCAACACCACGTTGAGCCAAACTCTGACACTGCGCACCCTATTTTCGAGGCAATTCGTGCCAGTACGGATGCTGTAGATGCCGCTTGGGATGCACTCGAAGCTCTTCACTCTGAGGGCACGACAGTCGATATAACGGCTGTCAATGTCGTCATCCGGGCGTCGGTTGCCCTGGGAGATCTACAACGCGCCTTTGGAACATATCAAATTTGTGCGGAGTTAGGCGTCAAGCCGACACTTGACACATATCACTCCCTACTCTCGGGCTGCATTGTCGCGCGGCACCGAGAGCTGGGCAATCGGCTCATCGCTGAGATGAAGGAGGCGAAAATCAAGCCCGACGCAAGGACGTACGAAAAGTTGATTGTTCTGTGTCTCACAGGAGAGACTTACGAAGACGCTTTCTTCTACCTGGAAGAGATGAAGGCAGAAAACCTGTACCCACCACTATCGGTGTATGAGGCAATCATTCAACGGTGTGTGTTGGAGAAGGATGCGCGGTATGCTGTGGCCGTGCAAGAGCTAGAAGAGTTTGGATACACACTATCTCGGAAACTAAGGGGGGTCATTTCGGGCGATGGGGGGGCTGGACACACCAAAAACGAGCGGAGGCGAGAAGAAGGCGAGGGTCGTAGAGGCACGTGATGAGCAGACGCGACGCGTTTGATTGTTTTTATTTGTTCCTACTCTAGTTCGTAATTACCACTACACACTCTCCACTTTCACCAAGATGCAGGAGAACGCACAAGCCCATGGGGATAGGTATGCGATACTTCAAAGGAAACTCGAACGCTTGGAAAAGATCCATGCTGACGAAAAGAAACAAGTCTGAATTTCTTATTTCTCTCGTGTTTTTGTGGTCACCTGACTCTTGTCCTGTAACTTAGCACCAGGCCGACCTTGCCAATGTCACAAAAGCGCTTTCAACCGTACGGAGAACTAACGCAGACCAGTTGACGCGAATAGACAAGTTGAAGAAGCAAGTAGATGCACAGGATGCGAAGATTCAGGACTTGAAGAGGAGCGCGCTCACAGACCAAACTGAAATTAAGGATCTACGGGCGAAACTACGCGTCGCAGAGGCCGAGCGTGCTGGCTTTCAAACGAAGTATAATGAGGCGGTCCGTACGAAGCAAACCGTGGACTCTACCAATGCCGCTCGCCGCGACGAGTTGAAAGAGCGTGATAAACGTATCTCGGAACTCGAAAGGACTATAGGTCTGGAGAAGCAGCGCAGGGAAGACGTCGAGGCTCAATTGCGCGATGCGGTCAGGGCGAAAGCGGAGGAGGACAGGAAGCGATCAGGCGAGAGCGCCAAGGCCCGAACACATATCGAACAGGCCGAAGCTGAGACTGCACAAGTCAAGGCCGAACGGGACGCGGATCGGAGACAAGGCGAGGCGCAGAGAGAAGAACTCGTAGCGCAATTGGAAGCGCTGCGCGACATGCTTCTTCAAGCGGCTACGCACTATGGCAAACTGGTTTCGGAGACGGTGTCCAAGACGGTGCACGACCAGCTGCGACAAGAGCAAACTCGCTACAATTCCATGCTTTCCGGCTCGAGCGCAAATTGGTCAACACCGAGGCACAGGTCGCGGAGCTGGCGGGTCTCGTACGCCAAACTCAGGATGCGAGCGATCTGCTGGAGGATGAGTTGCGTACCGCCGAGGAGGACAGGAATTGGTACAGAGCCGCATTGGAAGACATGCGGGCAGATTTCAGCAGCGGCCTTGCTGGCTCCATTCATGCACCGCTTGTCGATACCCTGACCACTTCCCAGAGAGAACATCTACTCTCCGAGCTCGAGATTCAGCACGCACTTTTTACTGGCGAGCGACGATCTGCAAGATTTTACGCTGGTCTGTATAGCCAGCTCGCAGCGTCGTGTGCAACAATGCGCGCAGACCTGGATGCGGAGCTACTCGTATCGCAGACGCAAGCGGTCGAATTACAAACCGCGAAGGTCGTCCAGGACTCTACGACTGCGGATCTGAACGCGCACGGACTGAGTTGGAGTCGACACGGAAGCAACTCGAGGAGACCCTCAGCTCGCTGAGCGCCGTGAAAGTAAGGGAAGCGGGGCTAGTGCAGGAGATCAAGGAGGTCAAGTCCCAGAACAAGGAGCAGACGACGGCACACAAGCAGGCACTGCAGAAAGAGAAGGAAACAGCTAGCAAGCTCGCAACGGGTCTACAGCAGAGCAAAGTTGCAGAGGAGGAGCTTAGGGCAGAGATCAGCCAGTGAGATCAGACTCCTCCTCACTCAGCTTTATCAACCCGCCTGTGCTAAGATGCGAGTAATTTTCAGGTTGACAGTCGACCTGACGGACGCTGAGCGGTATCGAGACGCGTATCATAAACTCCTTGACGAAGTTGGAGTTTTGGCGGCACGGAACCAGCTCGCCGAGTGCGAAGCCAACAGACTCAGTCAATTCAACGCCGAAATTCTAGGGCATAACAACCCCTCTCAGCGCATCGTCTACCTCGACCGTGTGCGACGCGAGTTGGCGGAAACGAAGCAGGTGCGTTGGGTGTGGGTGTTTTGGAACACGACCATAAACCAAACGCTGATTTTGATTTTGATTTTTTGGATCTCAATTTTTTTTTCTTTCAGATGTTGATTGTCGCCACGCGTGAACGAGACGCCGCGGGTGCCCAGATCGAAAGTCTTCGTCGCGAGCTGAGCTTGTATCTCTCCGTGCCTGCTGCTGAGGGCAAGAAGCTACCACGGGCGACCACAATGACGCGCGTCGGGCGCATGCCTCTCGTTCCCGTTACTCAGAGCGAAAAAGTAAACAACAACAACAACAACGTCGCGTCCGCTCCGCGGTCGGCACAGGGTCTCCGAGTTGGTAGTGGCTCTGGGGACTTTGAGTTTGAGGAACATTTGCCGCCGCTGGCGGAAGGAGAGATGACACTGGATGAGATTATGTAGCGGGTGCATATCTATTGGGCGGGTTCTAGTTGAGAAGGGGCCATGACGAATTTTTCACGAATGATTTTCATGTTATGCTTTGATTTATATTCATGATCCTCTTTGCTTTATCATTTTTGCTTTCATCTATCGATGCAATTTCATCACTTCGCACTTGTCTTGCATTTTATTCAAACACTACATTTTGATAATTGGGAGGATTAGGCGGGGACTTTTCTACTTTTTCGATCCTTGCGCGTCCTTATCGACTGACATTGGATTCCCCAATGCCCACGATTCTACTTCAATCCCTCACTTCACCCTTACTGTATGTCTCACACTCACCCTACCGTACTTCTACATCGTCCGACTTCTAACCAATTTTCGATAATGCCTTGAAAGCGTACAAAAACGCACAAAAGATCTTCTCGCGCACCCGGCGCTTGCTGACCAGCTCGAAGCCTGCAATTTAGCTACCCGTTGCTTCAAGAGCAAGTCCAAGAGCCCAATGAGTCTCAATGCAACGATACGGTGTGCCAGTGGTGGGCCCAACTATGAACGTCCTTCACGCCATTTCAGAGACACTCGGAGAAGGTGTCAGCTTGGCATGCTTCAGAACATGAATTTGTCCAAGATCTATCCTCTCATATTTATTTGACAGGTATATTCCACCCGCAAAGGTTATCATTTGTAACAGTCATTTGTTTGTTCTCGTTTCAGTGTGTACCCTTAATAACTTTGTGCGGTCCATCGTAATACGAACGATTCTCAGACAGCTGCTAGTTGTCCCGCTGGCACTCTCGGGCCTGTCGCTTGACTCGCTTCTCCGACTCTCACTCCAACAAATACTTCAATTGTAGGGTCAGCAGGCATCCATGACCAAGATCAGTAGCTACATCAGCGTCGCCTTCATTCGACTCATGTAATCAGACGACGGATATCAATCATAGTGATCATGATGAAGTTGAATGAAGTCAAATACGATTGCAAAGGAAAATTGTGATGGTAAGGAGACAACGAGAAACGTTAACAATTGAAAACAGAAAGTGAAGGGTAATTACCTAATCAGTGTACTCCCAGCAGACGTCGGACTCGGGAGAAACATTTATATTTACAAGGTGACCAGTGAGCTGTCGTGCGGCAACGAACTTTTCTATGCCCTGATGGAGAGACGCCGGCCGAAAACCCTCCAAGAAAATATTCTCCAGGATGGGTAAAACTTCTGTCGTTCTTCCCCCGACAAGTTCTTGCAGGGCGTGCACAAAATGGTGCACAAATTCCTTCGATAAGTAGAGATTCTTCACAGCAACAAATGGACGTAAAAGATCCAGCCATAGTGTGTTTTCGATATCGACTTGCCAATGGGGTGGGTATTGTCCATTGCTGAAGATGGAGAGATCTTCCAACGTGGAAACGGGAGGCAAGGACGAGGCGCAGAGTTGCTCAAGGGATGACAGCTGCCATTCTGGCGCTCTGCATAGGATTCGTGCGCTGAGTACTCCATAGTCAGATGTCTGTGATGGGAATTTGACAGTAACGGCCTCAGGATTGAATATGATACGGCCCTTTTCTGGTGCCCTCCGCGTTGGTACTCGAGTGATGAACTGGAAGAGTTGTGGTGTGTCGAATATGAGTTGATTGAAGAAGGCAATATGCATTTTGTTGATTCGAGGGGCATCGATCCGAGACAGGATATCCTCCAGATATTCGCTGGCCCCTTTGAAAATAACTGTGGTGAGACTGGGGAGGATAGGGCGTGTCAGCGGGGGCGGACGTCGGTGTTCTAGGGCAGGGCGAGGTCGCGGGTATTGAAACCGGAGGCGAAGGAACTCAAGGTCGGTTAACGCAGAGAGGCTGGTGGCCATCGCCTCGGGTGGAATGTACCCGGAACGGGGAATATTATAAAGGTCAAGATGGACGAGGTGAGTGGAAGATAGAAGTAGTTTCTGTAAACCCGGAAATGGAATGTTAGCCAATTCAAGTGATTGCAGACGTGGTGCGTTTCCGCCCAAGAACGAATTGGGAAGTGTTGGCCCCGGTCTATCGCATACAAGCATGCCGAGCAGCAGATGTGTCAGCTTCGGGAAAGGCTTTTGCATTGCTGCTGAATACGTGATATGTCTAAATGGTGAATTTGTAAGGCGACCGAGTATGATTTGACACACGCGATCGTCGTGCCCGAGTGCAGCGATGATGTTATCCACACTTGATGTACGGTCCCAGCTATCGAGGAGGCCATAGGCGTGGATTTTAAGAGGCAAAGGTGGCCAGATGTCCATGATGTCCTTCGCAGGTGTTCGGGGTCCACAAAGGAGTTGCAGATTGAGACTACGTGGTGATTGAAAAACAACACATCTCCAGCGTTGACACACGTGTGCCAGCGTTATCCACTCTACTCTCTCTTTTCCAGGTAGACGGAAATCTTCTATGACATAGAAATCAAATATTGTCAGTAAGACATCGTCGGGGATATTGATTGTCTTTAGATTTCCTACATTGCATCGAGCGGCCCGAGTCAGAGCTGGTCAGCAGTTGCGGGATGCGGGATATTACGCAAATGACATACGACGATATGGTTCTAAAGGGCGATCCATTAAGATCGATGGGACATGGTCGCTAGTAAACAACGGAGGGTCGAGGGCGGTGAATGGGTAAGTTGTGGTCCGTGTGGATACTTGATGTTCAGTTCCGGTCTGAGCAGGTCTATTTAGGACCTTGTTGATTATTTGATCAATGCTGCGGATGAAGTTCTTTCGCCACTGCTGAAGCTCATGCTTATCGATAAACATACAGCTTGCGGGGAGGGACAGCGGTTGCTAGTGGATGCTCACCGGCGTGAGTAAATTTATACAGTTGGCGCCTCCTCCCATCGATCGATCTACGCCTCCTCCTCATGTTTTTACTTAATGCAGTAAACCCTCAGGCCTCATGGCCGGCAGTGATGGACCTCCATGGTATTCGATAAAGACTTGTTGCATCCACTGGGGCGACAGCCTGCCTGGCTGACCTTTGAAGGTCACTGGCACACAGTAACCCGAGAATGTCTAGCAAGACGGGTCCGAAAAAGTACAGGACCGTCAAATTATTCACTTCAAGTTCCGCATGTTTCCAAATGAGGAAGCTTTGATGAAAGAGATAGGCGTGGCAAAGGCATGTAAGTGTCGGTCGGGACACCGTGGGCAGATGGAAGATGGCGGATAAGAGGAGAAAACTTCTACAAGTTCCGAGTCATGTTTTATTGGCGACACCACGATGCGCGTGCATATAGTGACCAAGCCGACACAGATTGGCCTCGATACGCATAGAAAGACAATTGCCAGATGAGGCGGACCCCGCCAACTTTTTTGGCCAAGTCCATGGGCACGTGATGCCATCCGCAAACGGTTAAAACACGGCACCCATTGACTTAGCATGTAGATACAGAGGTACCTAAGCCGTGAATAGACATCTCTAGACTCTATCTGACAAGCGAGCCCCGCAGGCTTTACCTGCGTCCATGTTTGGCCCGTTCAGCAACTCCGGTTTCAACCGGCGTTTGTACAATGCAATTTTGGCGGCTGCCGGCTTTGAAACCGGAGTTGAGTTAACTATGATGCCAACCCTATGCAATATGATTTTCTGACGAAGAAGTTTGTGATGGACCGCGTTGTGCGGATCCCCCCCTCTAGGGACTACAAGCTATCTATTACTGTATTAGCGTGGCTAGAAAGGAAAATTGTCCAGTTGAACGAGCTATTATCGAGGGCATGAAGTAATTTATCCCCAAAAAAAAATTTACAAACAGATAATAAACATACTGTCCATAGAATGAGTGTCCTATCCGGTGAATACACGTGCGACCAAGTAACATGTACACCCCAAGAAACGCTACAAAAAACGTCACTCAGTCATGCTGGACGATGCATCGAGGAAGCCCGATCGAACTTACTATGATGCTGGTGAGGCCTACGAAGGCCAGTACAAACGTCATGTATGCTTTGGCGGCCGTGATACCACCGCCTGGTTTGAAGGTGTCGACGGACTGACCGCCACCCAAGATCCCAGCGAGGAGCAAGCCCTGTAATAAACCAGTCAGACATGGTACATCGGTTTGGGAGACGGGAGGGTTGCCGGCCCAATGACCCACATTAGATATGACCCATGCGAGCAACACCTACAAAGCAAGGTCATGTTAAGCGAAGGGCGCGCAAAGAGGGCCAACAGGTACGTACATTCGTTCGTACGTTGGCGTAATAATCTTTCGCGACCTGTTCCTTGTCCATAGGGCTGACGCGATTATCGTCCGGCCGAATGACAGGTGCCCGATACTTTAGATTGTTGGTTGCCTCGTCGTAGAGCGCGTTGGCATCGGCCTCCTCAGTGATCATCTCAACGTCCACGCGAGATTGCGAGTCTTGGATGACAGCACCCAAATCCATCGTCTCAACCTTATCTTCCCCCTTTGTTCCCCATGAGATCTAACGAATATGCTTAGCGTCTGAAAAACGGATCCGATTTGGACGAACGTACATCGTCTAGGTTGGCAAATGCATAACTAACACACAGAAGGGGCTTTAGCGCATTTCGGCAACAGGGACGATAAGTCACTTACATGTTGAGAATGCTGATATAAGTTGGAGATAATAACAGGTAAGGAATAAAACTGGTGAACATATGCCACGGATCAAAGGCCATAAAGCTAGCCACGGTGTAGACTGCGCAACGTAAACTTCAGATTCAAGGAACTGTTCCCAGCGTTAGATTGTTTGCGCTCACCTCCGTAGGTCACTAGTATACTAAACCACATTATCTGGTACGCAGTCCCTCCTTGCTTTGCTGCTTGGATCGCGCACTCAACCGCCGCAAAAAGGAGATAGACCATGAGGATCGCGAGCATAATCGAGGCGGCTTTGTACTTCCATTTTGCGCTGACCACAATGTGAGCGAGAAAATCACCGTTACTTTAAGATGGCTCACGATCGTGGTTTATTGCCCATGGCAAACAGGAAGCAGGCTATGACAATGGAAGCCAAGAGGTACTAGAGTAGAAGTCCGCATGAGATTGAATACTGTTCGTATGTAGGAGAACATTACCTGCACAACCGAGTTGAGGTATCGAATTGGGGTCATATGGAAGGCTGGTGCCTCAAGGGATGAGGACAATATCACGAAGAATAGATAGAAGTTTCCCTTGGTTTGGTCAGACAAAGTCAGGATTATTTCCAAAATGATACTCACGATAGAAAACCAAGAGGCGATCAGGTTGATAACATTGTAGATTGTCTGAATCGAGAGCACAACCTTGCGACTGACACTGTGTCCCGAGGATAACATCTGTCCGACGTGCGCAATGGCATAGGTCGCGGCAAAAAAAGATCCGTTCAACCATCGTCTTCGTTGGTTGATGAACTCTGGGAGACCATCCGGTACGTCCGTTTCGGCAACCGCGCTCTTGACATAGCGAAGAATCCTGGGTGCAATATAATCAGGATGCAACAGAAAAAAATATGGAGACGCTGCGCTTCTTACCAGTTAGAGTTCGCCCTTGCAATTAATTCGAAGCACAATATTCGCTATAAAAGAGGTTTAAAATGTGCTGTAAATAATTTGACTGTGACATACATCCTCCGCGAGATCTGTTCCCGTCAGTCAGTTTTATCGTCATCGGTAACTGGGTGACGTACACATGTTAGAAGTAAAGATGTCAGTATCTCGGCCATGTAGAACCTCCCCCTTGAAGTATGATGCTAATGGTCCTTGCCCAGCTCTGTCATTTTGCAACGCGTGGTACCTGTACGCGGAGAAAGCACCTGGCTAAGGTGGAGGCTTTTAGAGGCTGAAATCTTAGGGGAGTTTAGTTGACCCACCAGAACACTGATGTAGCCGAACAGACTCTCTGTGGGTTTGTCGAGGATGTTGCTGACCTTATACTCAAAGTTCTGCGCTGCGACTGCGGGGAACGGTTATCTGCCGTCCAACGCACAAACTCGGCAATTACAGTACCTAACGGGTTTAACAATGCGGACCAGTTTTTGCCCTTATACGCTGCTATTTCACCACATGCACCAGCCACGTTCGAATTCAAGTCAAACGCCTTCCACAGGTAGTATATACTCTTCTGTTCTGGTCTGGTACCCACGTCAATAAGCACACATACATTCGGCTGCCCGCATGTGTTAGCACCGGTTCCGGACTTCTCACAGGACGTCTTACCTGCAAGAGCGGACCAAAAGCGTTGAAGAACCACCGGTGGCTATTGATCTTCTTCTGATTTCGTTCCTTCATACAGAAAATGATCTGTGTGGGCACAATGCCCTTGTCCGGATATTTGAAGTGCAAATTGGGGTCAATGGCAAAGGATGTCGTATACTCGAATAAGTGTGCGGTAACTGGCTTATGGTTAATGACGTTTCGCATGTGCCCACCGGGTTGATACACGCCAAGAAGGGTCAGGCAATCCAGAACACGTGGATGTACCTTCCGACGACCGTCGGCAACGATGCATACAACCACCTTGGGGACACGGTAAACAAGGAAGCTGACGCGTGAGAAGAGACGGACCTTCTTCCATGCCTCAACCCCCCATGTGTGTGAGTTTTTACGGGTACATAGGTGCGCAATATTGCGCATAACGCCGTACAATGTTCGGCAGAACAGAATCTCGTCTTCCTGGAAACCGATTCAGCTTCGCACTTCAGATTCGGTGAAAGAGTCAAACACTTACGTTGTACATGGTTATACAGATGAACAACTCAGTACGCCGGTTCGTCTGGTTTTGGCGTAAAAGTGACCATTCTTCTCAAAGTCGTCAGGGTCGCATGTGACTGCCGTGTACCTCGTCTTCATCACTTCAGGGTGGCCGGTACGCGGCAATACGAGCTTCGGTGGCACAGGGAGGTCCAAAACAAGGTTTCCGTTCGTGAGCGGTACGCGTTTCGTTGTCTTGTGCCGGCGTGCGACACGTCCAACAGGCGCAGGCCCAAAGTGACGCGTCTCGACGGGGGTCTCCGGAACATCAGCAGACGGTGGATTGGGGAATATCACACGACGCGGATCTGCGAAGACGTTCTGGAGCTTGGTCTCTTCGTCCGGCGTTTGATTCAGGAACGCATCACCCTGACTGCGCGCTTTCTTAAGATATTCCTGGAATTTGCTCTTTGGTTTCTCCTTTTCCTCCTCTGTCCCGTCGCGATCTTCATCTTTCAGGCTTTCCCCATCATATTTCTCGTCATCTCTGCCTTCTGTCTCGCCGGTATATTGGGACGTAACTGTGGGTTGAGTCTCGGCGTATTGGGTTGTTCCAGTATGATGTCGGCTGATGCTGCTGGCCGCTTCGTAGCTGTCATCGCCGATTGGTGGCGTTGGGGAACGAGAGCGAGGGGCAGAGTACGCGAGAAGCGAGTCCCTCCCTGATGCAAATGCTTCGGTATCGTGACGAAAGTGATCGATGGGAGTGACAGGCTTTTGTGGGGAGCGGCGCTGGACGATACGGTTCACGGTGGGTGTGAGAGCTTGGGACTGTACCGGGTTATACTGAGGCTGCTGAGTTGGATTGGACTTTGACACCAACCCAATTGTAGGTTCAACAATATTTTCCTGTGAAGAGGCGGGAAATGGCAAGACATGCCATTGAGACGGTGTAGCACTCCTAACAGAGGGGCCTCTGTTGCTTGAGCCTGCACTTCTGGAAGTCGCAGCGGAGAGTTGTGAGGGTGGACGTGGCGGATGATGAAGATGGTGATGGAAAGCCTCATCCCCTGGTGCGGAGCCTTTAGCGCTATCACGACTGGCAGATGATTCCAGGGAGCGGCGCCGAGGTGGCTCACTTGCGTACGGGAGCATGGTTTGTTGTTGAGAGTGTGAGCCGTCCGAGAAGGGATCCTCATACTCTTCCGCAATGTCCGCATTATCCCATTGGAGTGGCTCTCCTGAGTCAATAGTGGGAAGAAAGGGTGGCTGTTGAGACAATGGGCGAGTGGAAGACTGAAATCGATTGGACTGGCGCAACTTGGCGGGCGCTGCATAATCCGTCGCCACAGTATAAGAGCTAGCACTGGATGCACTTGATGGCGGACGTTCATACGGTGGCGTGTGCGCGCCCACGCGTGGAGGAGGAGGTGCGGGGTTGTAAGCGGTGGACGGTGTGGAAGAGAAACGGCTTTGAAGATTCGTGACGGCCTCGGCGATGGAATCAAAAGTTGGAAGGTTGGGAGTTTGAGAAGATAAAGATGAAGAGCCTTCTAAAGCGTACTGTAGTGTCCTCGATGGAGAATGCCCCTGAGGTCTTTGAGCCGGTATCTGTGGCCTTTGTTCGTCGACGTCGTAATCATCATGATCGTCCCCATCGTCTTGATAGTCTTGATAGTCATCCTCGTCGAGGGAAGGCGCCGATGACGCTCCCTGGACGTACCTGTAAGAAAGTATCTTTCTCGCGGCGCTCATTGATTTGCCGCTCGGAGAGAAAGAAATGTAGTGCTGGGTAGAGTACCCTTAGAAATAGTCCAAGAAAATAGACAAACGCGGGCTCGAGTCGAGCAGAACGGGGCCCAATACAACCCCGCTATCACGTGATCGCGTTCCGCCTACTAGTACATATCGTACTCTACAGTAACTCCTTCCTATCTGTAATGCCTTGATAGTCGTACACTCAATATATCAATGTGACGACATTCCTGGATGTGGCATCTCGGACGGTTGATAGTCGTTCGTGGAACGAATGCGGAGAACCAGGATTGTTGGTGGCCAGTGGCCCAGGCCCACCTTGCATATGGAAGTTTCTAGCCTACAGTAATTATAGCGTGGCTTAGAGTATATGCGATGGCTTGAGAGTCGGGTTATCCTGCATGTGCACATTCAGATTCAATAAATAGCACCTAACCGAAATCACCGGAATTCGCGCGTTCAGGATGTCTGACTGACCCGAGTAGTCCCGTGCGGGTTCGGTACTTCAGTTCATCTGACCCAGCCATCTCCGCGGGCAACACTACTCAATGCGAACATGTCCCTCCTCCTCCTATTATCGACATCTCTCCCCCTTACGTCGTCGACCAGTGTCATATTCTCTCGTCCACTCATGTAGTGCACTCGCCGCGACAGCCTTTCCAGTACACCTCAACTCCCATGCGACAGCGATTCCCACTCACACTTTGAAAGCATCATCATCATTATCATCATCATCATCGACTCTCCCAATTTCCGCATCCTCATTCGCTTCTTTAGCAGCCCAGCATCCGAACAGGCTTGAGAACTCACGCACGCTTACTGCGTTACATACAGCGCGTGAGCTCATCGCACGGATATTCCCTTCCCAGTCCCCCGAGTCATCCTTCTGGAATAAAGTTCTATGTGAAGCATCGGACGAAATCTCTCGTTCGAATATTTCATCGAAAGAAGACAGGATCACCATCGTCGGTGCGTTCCGAGAGAAGTTGTGATTCGACGGGGTCAGTGCTCATGTATCATTCGCAGTATATGCCGTGGACGAATTCTCCGGAGGGGAGGCGCTTGTCAGTGCGCTCCTCCAAGACCCCTTCTCCCCGGAGATAGAAAGTGTGCGAATCTCGAAACGTTGGGAGGGTCGCGAACAGGACTCCAGGCTTGACATTGAGTACGGGGGTTATGAGCTCACCTATCATTAGTTCTGATCATTTCACAGATATGCCGCATCTCAAAGCAACCCAGAAAGCCCAGCGTCTTCATCATCGCGCGTTATACGTTTACCGTCCTCGTTTCTGGCATCTATGCCTTTGCCTGTGCGCCTAATAGAACTGCGACCGACTCGTGAGCTGTCCCAAGACAACCTGCGGCTCTTATATACAGCCCATATCCCCGTAATCCTCCTCAATCCACTCACCACACCGCTCACAACCCTTTCCTCATATTCGTCTTTGAATCCAAAAGCGGCAATATTGCCGTACCCACTCCCACCACACGCCCTCCTCCTGATCACCTCTCCCTCCCCCATCTCAACATCCTCCAGTATCCCACCAACGGGGTTCGAACTCGGAGTTAGTCCGAACCGTGTATTCTTCGTCGATCCCAACCGGGCTTTATCGTCGAGTCTCGCATTGCGCACGAATGCACAAGACGTATTGCACGTACAGCGGTATTCAGATGACGCCCTTGCTTCTGGCCTGAGTATGCTTAAGCGCGAACTACAGTCCGTTCCTACTTCGGTGCAGAAGGGCGATGCGCTGGTGAGCGCGGCCGTCGGTGTGTTGCGTAACAGCTTGGATGGCGTTGAAGCGGAACTACGCGAAGCGGCTGCTCTTGTTCGCACTATCCGAAACGAGACGTCGCACGAGAGTGCGGATGCTCGCCGCGCCGTATTTGGCTCTGTGGCACCAGAACGGGTGTCACTCGATGACCGGACACCAGCGCCAACACATCCATCTGGTAGTAGTACACCAACAAAAGCCGAAACTACAGCGACGACGACAAGTCAAAGTCAAAGCAACAACAAGGTCGCGCAGCCATGACCCGAGCAGACGATGTTGTGCTGCCCGTATTGGACAATATGACGTGGTGGCGCGTGCTCTGGGCACCGGACGAAGTCGGCTGGCGCATGCGACAGGCGGTACGAGATGCCTGGGTGGGGAGTATCGCGAGCAGTCTACTGCCAGCACTCGCCACACTACCCAGTACACAATCCTCACAATCCTCACGCGCCCTCTCCCGGACCTCAGCGCTCCCACAAACACTACGCTCTCCCGTCCTCCTCAACGCGCTAAACCAACTCACTCACACGCCATCCTTCACCCTCGAACCGCGCGCGCTCCTCCGCCCGCTCGAACACCGCCTTCTCGAGCGCCTCGACGTGGGCCCAACGACCGCGCTCGCGCGCGCGGCGCAGGTGTTGATTTTGCGTGTTGCGGGGAGCGTAGGTGTCGGTGCTGTGTCTGGAGTGTTGATGTTTATGCAGCAGGTTGGAGAGGGGCTTGGGGCTGGGATGTTGCTCGGAGCAGCTGCTGGGTTTCGGTGGGCAATTGGGAGGTGGGATAAGATACGGAAGATGTGGAGGGCTGATTGGGTTCGGGTGAAGGAGGCAGCGGAACGGGACGTTGAGGTGATCACTGTCCTCTTTCTTCTTGGGACGTCATTGCTGATGGTTTCGCCGTGGATGTATTGCAGGCTACGCTCAATCAGGCACTTGAGAAGCAAGTTCTAATAGTGCCGACGCAAGCAGCTGATGGCATCGAAGATATTGTTGCGAAACGCAAAGACGAGATAGGGCAATTACGGCTGGATGTGGATAAGCTCCCCGCTGCTACTTTGAATCTCAAATCCATAGCACATAGAGTCCCTACCATTCCTAGTTGGATTGTGAGCCATCGTCGCGCCTTGGAATGTCTAGATTATAATCTATTCACACAAAAGATGATTATATACTGAGTGAGGAGTAGTATCGATGAGCGAGTACGTCGATGTCACAAACGTCCAAGTGCACCCCCATGGACTATGCGAGAGGGATAACATTATGGATGATGGTGCAGAGAAAAGCGAATACTGAGAACTACATAGCAGATGATGAAGGTTGCGGAGACATCGATCGGGTACTGAGGGCACTTATTCAGTGGTGTCCTACAGACATGGAAGAAAAAAACCCACAAGGAGGCACTGTGGCCGTGTGCCTTCTGAGAATACCCGACCAAGGAGAACCCCAACGCCTTCGAATACTCCGAGTAAGATTCCGCAAGCAACAGCGGACCCGAAAGCGGCTTTTGGACCACCTAGGAAGTGCGGTGTGAGCGAAAATCAAGGTTGGAAGGTATGAGGGATAAAGGAAAAGTCAATTAGAGCCTATTAATTGGGAAGAGTCCACCTCGGACATGACACGACCGGTAAGCAAAAACAAAGACTCACTGCGCGCTGCCAAACAACCACCTGTCATGAAGCCAGAAATAATGGCATTCCATGCGTCCTCCTTTTGCCGGTATCCTTTTACAGCGCAGTCGAATGTGGAGAACATGCCACCCCAAACACCAAAGTTGCCACCAGTGACGGGTGCGCGAGCTTTTATAGTCGAAATGGAGCCAGCGAGGCGCTCACCCTATATGCCGTGGCAAGGTTGGCATCACTAGTATTAAGAAAGGGGGATAGCATACTCGTGGTGAGTTCCGGGCTCCTTTTATGCCGTGCCAGATACCACCGCCAACGGCACCCCATGGCAAAAGCGCCACCAAAGTCATTGAGGATCACCCATGGGCTGCATATTTGGGCTACAATCAGCATATATGCAGAAATGCCCACACATGGACGCACCAGGGATCCCGGGTATGATCTGCATGTGCCATAGGAAAGAGGGGGAGGGGAAGGGGAGAGTGTATACAACGGTGGAATGCTGGAAGAGAGAGTGGATCGGGGGAAAGAAATCTGTTTGCTTAGGGGTGGCTGATGGCCACGTGGTAGTCGGGCGTGATCGTTCGCGTTGTCGAGCACGTGACTCAACGGTCAATTAAACGGAACGCGAGGACAGAACACACTTTCGGTGGTTTATCTCCAACCACTATCATCCCATGTCTCTTACCCCACTGTCCCTTCATGCTCAGCGTGCCACACCTTCCTCATCCAGGCCCCACAGACGTTCGGACGTATACGTTCTCGTTCCACGCTCGCCATATTCACCTTGCACTTCCGAAACTATCAGGCCCCGCACCGTTAACGGCTCTCATCACAACCCACTTACCCCATTACGCGAGCATAACATGCCAATCCCTGAGTCTCCCTTAGCTGTCATTAAACGCAAACGCTCTGAGGGAAACTTGGACGAAACCGAACAACGCGCCCCTGAAGCCAAGTCCAAAAGACCCAAAGTCTCCACTATGACAAATAAGACCCAAGGTTCCACAAAGCTCACCCGTACGGTGGAATCAACCGCGACAGAGGAATTTCCAAACGGTTTCTTCTACTGCCACCAATGCAATAAGAAACGCGATTCTTCAGGTGAACTAAAGCAGGCCCTGATCATGTCGTCGGAAACCAGTCTAATACCTTTCCCCAGTCGGACTATATTGCACTTACAAGATCAAGTCCTCTCACTCGGTTGCCCGTTGCAAGGCCAAATACTGCAGGCCATGTCTTAAGAATCGTTATGGGCAGGACCTAGACGAAATCAAAGAACGCGGCATGAACGGCCAATCTACAGACCCTGATACGCATGACAAAGCGCAAGGCTACATCTTCAAGTAGGCTTCACCTGTTGTGCCCTTGTCATATTCTCACTGCTTGGCCTTGCCAGATGTCCACGCTGCCTCGGTAACTGTAATTGCCGTGGGTGTCGCAAATCTAAGGGTCTTGAACCCACTGGGTACGTTTTAATCCATCGAACGCGTCCTTGTTTCTTACTCTCTGTCCTATCCCCAGCAACTTGACGTTGGCAGCGAAGAAGACCGGAGCTGACTCGGTTGCCGTCATGCTCGACAAGAATGTCAAGATGATTGGTATACTCCCTGGCAGAGGCAGGCAAATCCCTGAAGAACCCAAGAGACGCACGCTGTCCAAGCCGCCTAAGGTACTAAAGTCGGACGCCCCCACGACAGCTCCAAAGCCGAGGGTACCTGTCAGTCGCAAACCAAAACCACTCCCGAAGGTGCTTTGGACTCCCGTACCCGTTCCGCCGTCATTTACGCTTGACCTGGCACTACCGCGCATTGCGATCCGGGAGTTTGCTCTCCGATTCGGGAAGGTACTCGACATGTCGCGCACTCAGCTAGAAGAGCTGGAGGAAATTGGCGGGCGACGGTTGCATGAGGTTGACGATGACGATGATGACTTGGAGCAAGACATCGATGTGGAGATGGGATGGGTGGGCGAGACATGCCTACGAGCACTCCTCCTCGGGCTTCTTAGTCTACTCTTGAACAGCCAGCCAGAGTCCGGTGAGAAACTGGCGAAGAAGGCTATCCAGGATGCAATACAAGACATTAAGGCATCCCGCACCAACCTGGGCCGCATATGGAGTGCACTCGCTGCTATGCGCGCTGAGTTTAGGAAGGTGGACAACAAGCCCACATTCCCCGATCCGCTTCCTCCTCCTCAGTATACCAAAATACATACGACACGCAGCGGCGCATTAAACGGCGCAGGGGTCAATGTCACATCCACTGCGCAACTGGTACCCGTCATTCTGTCGCTGACTGAGATGGTCTTGAATGCCCAAGCTATACGCGACGAGTTTGAGGAAGGTGTGAAGGAGGCGAAGGAGCGTATAAAGGAGGAGAGGGAGCGAACGAAGGTTATTCGCGAGCAATGGGAGGGGATGAAGAAGACTAATAATCCAGTACGATTTTCATTTCTTTGGCATTGTGTGCCCATATTGAGATTTGTGCGTGCACTTGGCAGGACAAGGCGGCTCGAACGGAGTATAAACGAAGCTTGAGCGCTCTCGAGCAGGCGCAACGTGTTACTTCACATGCGTATGCCCTACGTTTTTCGCCACTGGGCACCGACCATGAGGGCCGCATATACTTTGCGCTCACACCCAGCGTGGCCGAGCGCGAGGCAGCAGCGGCGCTCCTGGCTGGTGATATGACCAAAGGCGGCAAAGCACAAGGCCGCGCAGTCGTCAGCGCAGACGAGCGCAGCATATTGCGACGTTGGGGTGGTTCATCTCCGTCTGGGGAAAGAAACCCGTTGATGGAATCGTTCCCACGGGCGAGGACGACGATGAAGACGATGAGGACGTTGAAGACGTTGAACGATGGTGGGGAATCTGGCAACCGGATGAGATCCGTAGACTCGCAGACTGGATCGCGATCAAGAATGACATAGCGGAAGGGAAACGTCTTACCTCGGGCACCACTAGGGGCGACGGCCACGACAAGCGAACCGTAGCAGTTCCGGACGGTCGAGGGCCTTCGGCTGCAAGCACCAAGACCGGCAGCCATGGATCGTCGCGCTCTGGGCGGGGTCGAGCAAACTCACCCCTTTGTCCGTCGCTTCTGATACTGAGGACGAGCACGGAGATGATTCGTCCCTATCGTCTGTTTCGGGGGATGGATCAGACGAGGAGCCGAATGGAGACGGTGGTGATGCTCGACCTCTTCCCTCACCAAACGAACTCAAGACACTTGTCAAGGCCCTGATAGAGTACGCGGACGTACTAGACTGGAGAGTGTGGCGTATGGAAGATGAACCTGGGCACGACAGTAAAGAGAACAGTGCCGTGAAGGATAGAGCCAAGACCAAGGCGGGCGGGGGTCGCATTAGAGCGGTGTCTCCTGCAAATTTTTACGGATCAGCAGCACGATAATAACTATATTGGATGGGTTGCCTCAAGGGCCGTAGACAGAGGCACCCTGCTGGATTAAATTATTCTTGTTCATTTGCTTTCGTTGTTGAGCTAATTTCTCCCTTAAATACCTATACACGATAAGTTACGATGAAGTTCCACTATATATAATCTGCTGTACGGAGGTGGTAATCCCAGGTATTGATGTTACGTATATTCCTACGTTTCCGAGATCTGTCGTGTAAGGAGGGCCACGAACTCGTGTTTGTTCATCTCGCGCACGACGCATTTCGACAACCGTTGAGCGATTAGAGTGGCCAGGACGTGTTTGCACTGCGGATTACACCACCTGTTGTACAAAAGATGGAATACGTTTGAGGACGTAATGCACACATACCGTGATCTGGGAATGAGAAATCAGAACCGCATAGGAGAAAGCAGGGCAAGTGCAGAAGAACGGGATGGAGCAGGATTGATGTAAGCTTGGAAAAACGGTGTAGGAGCCTGTCATCCGAGAACGGAGAAGTTGCTTCGGCCCCAGGGCGAATCGTACTTGAACACTGTGGAAAATCACACATGGCTGGTAAGGCTTGCTTTTTTATATACGGTAGAAGAGGAGAAAGGAGAGGAAGGGCGATGTTTTCAGCTCATACCACAGTCTCTGTCGATGAGGTCCAGCGCAGCGAGCAAAAGCTGTTCGGAAAACAGCGTGCCTAGCTTTTCCACGGCTTCATCTGAGACTGTTTTATTGATGGCGTTTTTGTTACGTGGTAGAATGAACAACAGGGATTGGTTGAGCCATGAGCATCGATTACATCGCAGAAGAGGAAAAGGAGCAAAGGACGATCGCACAATTTCCGGGCTCGATGGTCTCTAGTATGCCTTGAAGTACGTGGTAAATGTTCACAAGTGACATGTGGAGAGAATGTTCATGGCATGAGAGTGGATACAACAGACAAAGAAAAGGGTTCCGAGTTGGAGCGGAGTGGGTACTACCTGTATTAGTGGTCGCCACCCACGGGCGGTCAACTCATTCTATGCCATCACAACAATATCTCATCGTTTTTGCACAGGCTCACGACGATTTTCGCGTCCCGGAACTACTATCTATCGCGGAGCTCTATGGCTTCTCGCTAAACATAGAAAACGACTTTGACCCGTCGCGACCGTTCGGTATTCTTGTTCTGGAACAGGAGGAACATGTACGATTGCTTGCACGAAGATGCATACTGATCAAGTAGGTGGCCGCTCAAAGCATATTTAGAGTAGCAAATTTGATGTTTTGATTGATTATCTTGGCAAGATCTGTCTACGAGTTGTACGCTAGGGGGATCACGTACGAAGAGCTGCACGAACACAATAGAACCGCCTCGCGGTACTTGTGGGAGAAATACATCCCGGACACATCGTTCAAGTTCGTCGTCAACGGTTATAACCATTCCATCTCCAAAGCGCGACAGCGTCAGGTAATCGAGGATTTTTCGTATATGGGATTCATGGGCAAGATCGATCTCCAAAACCCGGAGGTCACATTCGGCTGTTTCGAAGAGCGTGAGTTCCTCTCTTTGCATGGTGTTCGAGAACTTATGATTTGGGTTATTATCTGCCGTTATAGACTCCAACGATGATGACACTGCTGGACCTAAACACAAAGGCGCCGGTGATTTTCGCGAAGTTTTTTTCGGCAGGTTGGTGCGCAGAGGCTGGACCGAATTACCCTTTTTTGTCACGGAATAGTCAACCCGTTCCAGTTAGAGCAGGGCAGCGCGCGTCCTCTAATCAAGACGTTCGACGTAAAAAAGCGACAATACTTTGGCAACACAAGCATGGAAGCCGAAATATCACTTCTCATGGCAAATCAAACCTTAGTGTGTACCACCTCATCGCCGCTCTCCCACAACTTTTTATGATGTGCCGCACTACACAGGCTTCGCCAGGAAAATTAATTTATGACCCTTTTATTGGGACTGGCAGTATGGCCTACGTATGATGTTATCGATGGCTTCTCACTCTTGTCGTCAACGCTTATCAAAATATCTTGACACGCCAGACGACCGCTTATTTCGGTGCCCTCGTATTCGGCTCGGATATTGATGGCCGGCAGATGCGCGGGAAAGGTTGGCGATTTGACCCCTTTCTCTCATCCGAATAACACACTCATGGAGTCGTTTCCACCAGAGGCACAACCGGGGATTATGCGCGCCGCGGCACAATATGCTGTTCGGCAGCGCATCTTGGACTTGTGCACCTTCGATATTACGCGAAACCCTTGGAGATGTGGTGCGCTCTTCGACGCCATCATAACCGATCCTCCCTGTAAGTTCTCATCTCATCTCCGGAGGCGAAACGAGCACACCACCCTGTCTGAGTCTGACTTATTCTCTGTAGACGGCGTCCGAGCAGGTGCAAAACGTCTTGGTCGGAAACAGGAGCGTGCGCTTGATCCAACTCTTCCCGCACAACCACGCGGGTGCGTATTTGGACATCAAGTGGCTCAACGTGACCTTAGTTCCTCTGATTTTTTCCTGTACTGCCACTCAGGGATGTCCAGCAGTTCATACCACCCACCAAACCATACGAGTTATCCGCACTTGCGGCCGACCTCGTCGCACTCGCGAGATATCTCCTAAAGCCTGGTGGCCGCCTGGTCTTTTTCCTACCAACAGTCATAGATGAATACAAGGAGCTCGATCTGGACAGCGTGGTTTGCGATGGCATGCAAGTCATTGCGAACTCGCTGCAGGATTTCGGCGCCTGGGGTCGGCGTGTATGTGTCGATCCGTTTCTCACTGCCTGCCCTTTTCCCGTGCTCACAAAGTTTTGGTTCTTTTCAAATTCGGTTTCGCCGTAAGCTCAGTTGATCACGATCCGCAAAGTCACGTCTCAATCGTACCCACCGCCAACCTTCGATTCCCGAACAGCGGCGCCACCCCATCGACACGATGGTGAAGCAGAGGGGCAGGGAACTTCCTCGTCGTCGATCCACGTCCCCGCCCATCGCGACTTCCGAGAGAAGTATTTTCAGGGCTTCAAGAAGCAATCGGATGCTGGGTCATCGTAGTCATGAACGCTGGAGACATCCATTTATAGTAGGGTTATGTTGACGATTCTCTTTTGCGGAGAAGAGGTCCTCTGTCACTACAAGCCCAGGGAGGAAACGAGAAGAATAGAATAATCACACGCTCTGAGCGGTCCGGGGTGCCACAGCCTTGATCTCCCCTACGACGTGTCGGTTCTTTCTCATTCCAGATCGCTGGACTCGGAGTAGTCGGCCGAGGTGATGTCCTTCTTGTCATAATTTCGATTTTTTTTTCCCCTTCCCTTCCAGTTCAGCTCGACGGCCTCTCCCTCTCCTCAGCCCCGATCACACCACGCACGATGTACACTTGAGCACATTGACCTGAGAAAACGGCCTCATAGCGCCAGTTCTGGGGAGATGGATTCCGAGTCTCGAGTCTCGAAATTATGTTGCTAGATTGCTGCTACCCGCCGGGTTACCTCATCTCGTTAGTCTCCAACCAAAATGACGGTGAGACGTCAACTGAAGAGGGTCAAGGCCATCATCATGGCAGCGGCATACACCCTGTAGTCGGACAGTCTTTGATGCACACTCTGCGGGGCAACGGGAGATTGATAAGGAGTGACACTACGACCCCATGGGCGATACTTGGGGCTTAATACTCAAGAAAAGTGGTTGGAGAACGATGATCGATGATGGGCGTAACAGGGCATTTCATATGAATATTGTTGAATATGCGGTCAACTCGGAGGTCTGCTGGCCCGCGCGCATCATGATCACGTGAGCGTACGCTGTCTCTTTCACTGAGTCCGCGCTCGCGCGAATACACCGACCCTTCAAGCCATCGTCGGCAATTTTTCTGATGCTAGACAGCAAGGAATTATTATCTCATGCCACGCGCCTCCAGCTCCAGCTCCTTTGCCCAGATATTCAGACGGGCAAGCTATCGACAATAGGGGGTTTCACGTTGCGGTTTTTTGGTGGTTTTTTGAGTGGTTTTCGGTCGGGTTTTTAGGACGTTTTTTGAAGCCGGCAACTAATGTAACTCCCGGTTTCCCAAAAAACG